>BLKR01010498.1:0-54478 GCA_011170035.1 Teleogryllus occipitalis | reverse complement strand
ACCGCTGGATGATGAGATCCGGCGCCGACCTACCGTCGGCTAGTGGGGTTTCCCCCTAACCAGGACTCTCCCACCAGCGGGGCACCGCCCCAGTCGGGACAAGCTCTATGCTCCCGCCCGGTCTCCCAGAATATGTGGTAGTGTAGTGCATGTTAGTGTAAGTGTGTGTTTAAGGGGAGAGGATAGGACAAGGAAGAGGAAGGACAGATCGCGCGCGGTCCGTGGCCCGTTTGGTAGGGTACTGCTTCGGCATTCGCCTGGTGTTGATCGGAGAAACCACAAACTACCGATCAGAGCAGCCGGCCGCTAGAGTTCTCCTCCAGACAGCAGCTGAATTCGACCTAGCTGGTAAACTAGTGTCGAAAATCCTACTGCCATCAGGACTCGAACCTAGGACCTCCCGGTTAGAGGCGCTGCAGTGACATCAGTTGATGCACTGAGCTACCGCTACCGGTATTAATGAAGAGAGGCTTACAAGAATCACGTGGGTGGGATTTGGTTATTATTCGTACAATTCATTTTTGTAATCTAAAAGTCTAGGAGCTATAAGATGTATTTCCCCAGAATATTATGCCATATCTCAGGCGGGAATGAACATTCGCGAAATATACACAACGAGCAGTATGAATATAATTTTGGCTAGATTTCTTCCTGGCGGAAGTCAGCGCAACTATTAGGACTGCTATATAAGCAAACTCTCAAAGATTATATTTCTCAGAAAATTTTTCTTGACACGAAAATACCATTATGTTTTGCATAATAATAAGCAGTAGTGGTTGGTTTCCTCAAAATCACTGACATATTTCACGTGCTGAGTTTTTCTCTGAAATGTTTCCAGTCTCACAAATTCATTTACCATTTCGTAAAATTTTAAATAATTAAGATAATTACTCACCTATTTCTAAATGCAATCTGCTCTCTTTCCTTGCTCATAATAAACTTTGTAACGACTCTTTCACTGTAGTCTGATATTTGGAAGAGGACCAATGTCACGCCCAATGGACATCATTTCCAAAACTGATAAGCTCTCTTCTGAGATTGTATTATGTACGACAATTTTAATTCTTTTCAAATTTCAAAACATCTTTCTTCCTTACAAATTGTCATGCGAATGGTCAGAATCGTACGCATTTCGTTCATTGAATATAGAACTTATATTATTGTCTTTGATAATTTTCATTAGTTACAAAGCGTCAGATATATGAGTATTTATGAATTCTTGGGTATTACAGATTACTCTGGGCAGCAAAGTTTATCATTTCTCTGTTACAAAAAGGAAATTGTTTAAAGGTGTTATGCTGAATTCGAAAATGATTCCAAAATGTTCACATATGGTGTGGTTGTCTTGCATTTTAATCCATTAAAGATGCTTTCTCCTGTCTTATAATTTATAATGGGTCTTATATGCATCCCTGATACTGTCCACCTAGAATGACCGCTTCAGCGCACATAACGACCTATTCCTGACGCGTAATATACGTTTTACCTTCTCCGATCGCCTTTTTAAGATTTTGGTATAGGTTTTAGCTGTATGTCTATATAATTAATGGCATTGACTTCATTGGTAAATATCGCGTGGTATGCTACATTTGAGCAGTTTTAACTCGAAAAATATGTGCTGACAGATTATTAAAACATATCCTGTAAACGCTGTAACGCACAGTTCAAGGGCTGGCCGTAGAAAGTTGCGTTCTACTAGGAAGAAATTTTAAGTTTGAAAACAATTAATCATAAAGTGGGGAGTTTTCGTACGGGTCCAGCTAGTTAAACCCCTCGACGCTTCACCTCCTCGGATGGCAGCCAATGGTTTGTCAACACGTTTTTTTTCGCCGACGTGGCTCTCAGATTGCACGCAGTGTAAAGCAACAGACCTGCAGTACACGCGCAGATAATTTATTCGGATTTAATGTGCAATTAACGCACTGGCAGGCACATAATGCACTTGCATGTGCTGATGCGTGCATGACTTGGCAGGGAGCTACCATGTTCCACGCCCAATTTCTTTGCAACTATTTCCCTTTCTTTGCAAGAAGTTCTCAGTTCAATTGAAAGAGGAGAATCTCCATTGACAGTCATCATCCAGTCAAGAGATAGCCAATCAATTCTGATCTAACATTAACTATAGTAAAATAATTGCAATATCTAAGTAATATGCTGAGGATATGACGAATGCCTCGGTTACAGAAATCACATTCTGGCCCTATTAACTACGTGGGAGCTTTCAAGTTTTACCATCAATCATTATTAGTGTGAAGTAAAATATTAAGCTAGAGTCAGAGAGTTGTATGAAGTGTAAGTCTTGAAGTTTTCACATTAACCAACACGATTCTTCTTTCTTTAATTCAGCATCTGAAGAGACGTTTATATCGCAGATCTTCACATAAAGATAACTGATAATCGAATGGATCTTACTTCATCCTTACTCTGAATACTTACCCTCATAAAGAACATTAAGTTTTTTATAAGCAGTGTAAAGAATTACGAAATTATTTAAGTCTATGGTAGTTGTATTTCTCCTTATTGACACTAGCCAGATAATTATAAACAGTAGCTGAAGAAAATGTTTTAGAAAACATTGTATTCTCTACGTATGCATAGATAAATAAATTCACCCACAATCTCCGCAAAATTAAAAATGTGAATAGATGTTTTCTCCGTTGTCGACACTCGGGCTCTTCAAAAAATGGTTTTGAATATTTTACTCTTAACATTGCTTCTTACCTATTTTCATGCAAGTCTAACGGCCTTGAAAACTCCGAATCCAAGTTAAGTCGTAAACTAAATTAATGACCTCTTGGAAGGCATTATTATCATAGAGCAAATAATAATTATGCTCATTATTTATTAACAAAACTCCCGATTCTAGAGATGTCCAATTCAAAACTCTGCAGCGATAGTTCTTCATTTAGAATAATACTTTTGGTTTGTGAAAAGATGCAAAAAATGTTTTTAAATGACACCTACCCCGCAACATATATTATTGAATATAAATTATTACACATTCTAAACTTTGCGATTATATGGTAGATATTTACTGTTACAACACTTCGTGTAAAACTGAGCCAAAATGCATAGGAGGAATGTAGTGAATTTGGAATGCATGTAGATTACTTCCAATTTTAGGCAAAGAAGAAAAGGAAAGGAACGGTGTGTCTTATTCTTCCTTGGATGCTCTAGAAAGGTGATGTAACAGTGAATGGAGGTAGTTCCCATGTCCTCCGACCCTCGTCACAGAGAAACCCACAAAGCGCAACAGGGGTTCGGGAAAAGACCTCAGCAGCAGTTCGCATTAAAAGTAGATTGAGCTAACACCCAGCGTAACTTGAAGAAAGTCGGAACAAACGAAATATATAAGTAATTTTTTATGCAAATAAGCGTACAATAGGTAGAAGTTTATCAGAAAATTAATGTATAAAAATATAAAAACAAAAAATTGGAACACATTATAAGAAATAAAATGGAAACATGTTGAATACCAGAAAAACCATCAACAACTAACACTGTTTTATATACTGTATAATATTACACAAACATATTAAATTAATAAGTAAAATTTGACAATTGTGACCTATTGTAAATACACATATATAATTATAAATTAATAATTAGATATATACAAACTTGAAGGTTGAAAATACGAAAAAACAAAGACTAAAATGCGTATTATTGACTCTCAAACGTATATCTTGCTTGCTCCCGAGAAGAGTAACTAGAACCTTTGCAGGTAAATTGGGCCACGCTTGTAGCCTGAATGGTCCTATTTGCAAAGCTGAATTTTTCTATATTCGTTATTTGTTTTCCGCGCTTTACTATGTGTGTTGTCGCCCCTACTTAAGTAACACGACATTAGAAGCTCATCAGAAATGACTTTCCATGCTGGTTGCTTTCCATACGCCTTGAAGAGTACGCAGCGTCGTGTGCCTTTGTAATGTTCGCCAGCCAATGGTTACCCCATGCGTCTATTTCCGAATGCCTGCCTTTTTTATGCTTTCGGCTTAATACTTTAACCTTACCTATTTTGTGTGAATCTCAGCATGCTACTCAGTTCTCTTTTATAAGACGAACCAAGGAAGTGTAGGCCTGTTTTTCTCTTGTGACAGTTTGCTTTCTGTAATACGTGTATAAAATGAAGAACTTTCGAAACCTTTTGGGTAGTATGTCTGACGTGATCAGACCAGCCGTGTCGTACAAATTATTACGCCAAGATATTTACAGCTACGTACTTCAGGAATTTTATTTCCATCCATTTTATATTCAGGTGTTTCCTTATACGAAATTTCGTAAAAGTAATTGTTTTCATTCTATCAGGATTAAATTTCATTCCGTTTCCCTTTTGCCACGTGAGAAATTCGTCCATGTGTTTTGGCAACTGTGCCGGATTCATCTTTAAATTGTAGATACGTTAAATTGTTCACAAAAAAATAATTACTGGCTGTGACGATTAATCATTTTTGATGGAAAAGGTGATTGTGAATTAGTGTTGGACCTTGATTACATGTACATGTAATTTTAATTTTATGACGTAGTAGACCGGGGACCAGCGAGAAAAATGACGTATGATAATCTCCAGTTTTTGACAAGTTAGCTTTGACAGGGTTATGAGGAACAGGGAAACGCAAGTATGCAGGTGTCGGCCTTGTGCTGCACAATTTTTTGAATGTTTCAAAAAAACTATGCCATTGGGGAATGAGTATACAGATCATTTTTGTTGTAAATTGTTCGTTAGATCGCCAAAGTGTAAAGGAATTGTATGCCATACCGATGTGGCGTCTCAGACTGTACTCCGTGTTGAATTCAAAGTGTCATTTGTATGCCCTCTATATTACGAGCTCAAAGCTAATTTTTTGGTCTAATGGTAGAAAATGATTTTTCATTGCCGAATAAGATCACGCCATACAATTTCGGCGTCTCTAAGTTGCCGCCATACTGATTCAAAAATTTCCAATTTGTTACTAGGTCATGTATGATAGGTAGATATCCGAGAAAATATGTTTTTTATTGATTTTAATGTCTACAAGACAAATTTGAAAGTGCCGTACAGATTGTATGTCTTGAACGTAAGAACGTTTACCTATAAAGTTGTAAAACATTTTACAAGTGTGACAAAAGTGTTACAAAACAAGCGTGGTACTTGTGCCACTCTTGTGTTATATATATATATATATATATATATATATATATATATATATATATATGTGTGTGTGTGTGTGTGTGTGTGTGTGTGTGTGTGTGTGTGTTTTTTGAAAAAAAAACACATATGGCACTGGAGCACAACTTTTCACGTAATATTTGTTTGCATCACCAGGTGTGAAAAAATATTAATATACTTGCCTGTAAATGGAAATAAATTTTTATATTGTTTTGAATGAAAGTATTAAAAACAAAATTTTACAGTAATCAGATATAAAATTATGGAATACAACAAGCATAAGTAAAATAAATGTAGGAAGTAAATATATATATATATATATATATATATATATATATAGAGAGAGAGAGAGAGAGAGAGAGAGAGAGAGAGAGAGAGATGGGAAAGAACATTCCAAAATATGATAACATTAATAAAAAATATAAAATTAAAAATATACAACCAAAAACAAACACAAATAAGGAAAAAACATTTCCCTTGTATATATTTACAGCCTCCCTTCATGAAGAAGGGGGCAATTATGAATTGAGAGGAAGCAGAATAACGTAAAATTTAGACGTTGTCATTTGCAAACCATGACAATGAAATGAAGCAAAAAAAAAAAGAAAAAAAGGAAAAACAGGAAGAAACAGAGATGTACTGGGGAATAAATAGATCAAGAAAGAAGTACACTTATACAAATAAAGGAAAACATAACATATCGCAAAGAATAAATATGTTTTAGGGAATTCATTTTAGACAGAGCATTGTCATAAATGTTTGTGAAAAAAATCAATTCCAATATGTCATTAATGGTATTGGGTGCTTCTATACGTAATATCTCCGGAATATCTCCGGAATATTTTCTAGCTTCATTATCCAAAATGGTAGGATTGTCAAAATGAAAATAATGAAAATATCAAGGTGATATGGAGAAAATTGAGTTTAATTTTGTGCCAGTCTCCTTGACGTTATTAACATGTTCTTTAAATCTTTGTTTGAAAGAACGTTTTGTCTGTGTCAGACACAGAGAGATAACGACAATTGAGGCAATGGAGTACATTGTCTCTATCTGTTAAAGAGACGTTTTTGACACCTACATTTTTATAATCAACCGACAAAATATTCAAGATTAATTTCAGAGACATTACATATAAATCTATCTAAAAGCACTATATAAAAATCCCGTATAGTATTTCTTTTAATAAATTATATTGTTCATACTTTGTCACACAACACAGAAAATGACATTCACTTCAATTTTTTATTGTTAAGATTATACAATTAATTTCCAGCGCTTAACAATGATTTTATGAAAAATTTGAAAAAATGTTTTTTTTAGTATGGCAAACATTTTATGACGTCTTATCAGTGAGACATTGCATCTATTTATCAAATTGGATCACGGGGATTCTAAAAAATGTACCGCCATACTTATACCTATGATACGTATGTGCAGTTTCCCTCACAAAAATTTACCGGCAAAATTCTACCAACCGCGCGAACAAACTTGGACACCCTGCGGCCCGGGGGAAGGGGCGCGTTGACCAATCGCTATCAGGTAGAAACGCCGTTGCCTGTGATTGGTGCAAATTCCTAAGTGGTAGAAACTACTCTGTCTCAGGAGTGGGGCCTGGTTTGTTTACGTATGAGGCGGAAATATCGTAATATTTCTCCGTGAAAGGAGAGATTTTGCGTGCGAGTACGCCATGACGAAAAAATATTTCTGAGCAATAGTTTTCCGTACAGAACTACTATCAATAGACCAGTAAATATTTAGTATTTCAACAACAAATATACTAACTTTTGGTAATCAATTTGTAACTCCAAAGCAACTGCTATTTTAAAATGATCATTTCAGGCACAAAATGCGGAGCCTTTCGCCCCCCCCCCCAATGAACCAACGCACCCCTTCCCCTGGGCTGCGAGGTGTCCAAGTTTGTCGGCGCGGTTGGGAATTTTGCTGGTAAATGTTTGTGAAGGTTACTGTACATGGGCTAGTGACAAATTAGACATTTTTGAATCAGTATGGCGGCTACTTAAGAGAGGCCGAAACGGTATGGCCTGTTCATAATCGACGGTGAAAAATAATTTCCTACTATTAAACCAAAAAGTTAGCTTTGGTTACAAAAGGGCATTAAAATGACCCTTCGAAATCAATATGGCGTAGAATTTTACTCGCCACATCGGTATGACAAACAATTCCTTCATATTTTGGCTACGTGACGAACAATATACAACAATAATTAGCTGAGTACTCATCCCGAAATTGCATCATTTTTTTCTGCACATTCAAAAAATTGGGCAGCGCAACGCCAACACCTATAGAGCGCCATACGTACGTTTCCCTGTTCCTCATAACATTGGCTAACTGCTCAAAAAGTGTTAGCTCTGAGCTTATCATAGGTCGTTTTTCTTGCTGACAGCCGGTCTAGTAGTCATGACTAGGGCCCGGATTTTAATGACAAGTCATAAATTTTTTCTGAACCTTCGGGTGAATTTTAAAACAATTTATGCACGAATCCAGGTCCTGTCGATTAGAAAAACCTATTTTTATTGTGCATATAGTCATATTTACACCATTTTTAGTAAAAGGTCATATTTCGGCCAAATTTTTCCATGAATGCATATATTTGTCATATTTTTAAGAACCGTTTTTAGTGAAAGATCATATTTTGGCCAAATTTTGCCCAAAATACATACATATGTCATATTTTTAAGGACAAAAGAATAAAAAGCTTGAAAATGTGTCTCGCATGACAATGTATTAAGTATATTGTCACAAATAAACTCCACAATTATACCACAAAGCATTATTTGAAACGTAAGTGAATTTGAACGAAATGAGTTGAGTCGAGCCCTTGGTCATGTGTCTGAAAAAGTGCACAACAAATTGCTGAGTGTTCTTCAGCGAAATCCGAGATATTCACCATGTGCAAAATGAGCGATATAATTTCAGGAAAAGTTGCAACATTTGAAAACAATGAACCAAAGCTGCACTACAGTGTCATCGCCACTTTCAAATGCGTTCCCGACGTCATGTGATGTGTAGAGGAGCTTTCCCAGATACAAAACTATCCTCAGCGACAGCTGTAGTTTTTTAAAGATGGAAAACCTGAAAATACACCTTGTGATCCAATGCAACTCTCTAGAAACTGGAGACTGAGAGGAAATTAGAAAACATTAAACGAGAAGTATGCAGTAGGAAAAAAAGACATTTTGTTTGATGGGTTTTATTTTACTGAACTTGATTTGTTTTACAGTCACAAGCTTTTTTTAAACGCTAGTTAGTTCCAAAGACTGCAAACCGTATGTACCGTACTCACAATCTGTTCCTAAGTGAATTTTGTATTTATGTTATACCTAAAAATCAACAGGAATTTTTTTAAATTAAACTTTTATAACGTCATACTTTATTTTTTTAAAGTCATATTTATATAGCTTTTAGGCCATAAATGCTTGCATATTTCGCTGATTTTTAGGTCATTAAAATCCGAGACCTAGTCATGACCGACATAAAATGCATACCCAGCGTTTGTCGTGACCACAGTGATATCGTCTGGCAATGTGTTATGTAAATCTGGAATGCGAGAATTTGTAGCTTTTGATAAAAAAATAGAAAGATAATGAATCAGATTTGTATCCTTGTTAGATATGTGAATTCATTGCTTTTCTTATTACAGTTTATTCAAAATTCACTACTGATTGAATTTTAAATGAACGTGCGCCATATGCTCAATAACTTCCTTATCGGGCAATTAGTACTCTTAATAGACACGTCTCATCGTTCTGTTATCCATTCTTTAATAAATTAGAGCTTCTGTCACATTTGGAAAGACGCGTTTGACGCAAAGGTTGTTACTGTACATTTAATTGGTAGACAATGATTTTCAAAGAAAGAAATGTTCATCTAAAAGCTTTGGACGTGATTCAGATACTTTTGGTTGTAGTAAGTGGCTCATTTACACTAAAACGCGGATCACCTCACTCGTCAGGAAAGTGTGTTACGCTTATTTCGTCATGAAGTTAGGAGATCAAGATAAATCTTGAGCGCCATATAGTGTTTTTCCCAGAAGTATTACAGTTTTGCAAAAAAATGGAACCAAAATTCAAGCACATCTGTACCATTCGAGGCAAACATTTGATGATCTATTGTTTCTGGAAAATACCTATTTTAGTGGGCCTTCTATTCTATACGTATGATCTCCATGGTGGACTATAGGAAAAAAATATTGCAAATGGAAGATATTGAACATATTCCCGATGAAATATTTGAAGAAGTTGACAAAGCCACGAAAACATTACTTCCCAAGAAATATAAAGAAAGGTATTAGAGAGAATACATGTGTATATGTCGGAAAGTGAAAAGAGTTACTTCTGATTCAGAAGATTTGCTGACGTACATTTTAAGACGGATAAATACACCTGACGTTTATAAATTTTACATTTATAACATGCGAAGACCAAATGTTTTACTTGTAAAAATTTTAATTTATTAATGTTCAATATTTTATGTTCATCCATTAATCAGCTAGTATAAAACCAATATTTACTTCACCAATTTTGTTTTATTCATTCGTTGCATGTAGTTGATGTAGGTATTACGTAATGTGTTATGTATAGTTTTGTTCATGTTTAATAGCCGACTAGAAATATGTTGGCCATGTCTTAATAAGTTGCCTTGTGTTATAATAGCGTATTTAAACGATTTTGATCCTTTTTCTGAATTCTGATTGTTAGTTATGGTGTTTTAATCGCACGCTAGGAATTAATACGAAGATAACGATTCTTCATGGAATTAATGAGTATATTAGATTCACTGAACTAAAAGTATTGGTATTATCTTATGTGTTCAGACGAAAGGATGTGGTTTTCTTTGTTGCATTTATAGTTTTATCTGAGCAAGTTTCATAGTTAGAAATTAATATTAATTCTTTATCTGAACAAAAATTACACTTTTAGCACGCTGTGAATACTCTAGAAGTACCCACTTTTAATACTTGTCTAAAAAAATATTTTTCAGAAGATCGAAAAAATTATGTTTTTTTCAACGTTTTTGCTGATGTTTCTTCATTTAATTTTACTTGAACTTTTGTCGTTGAATTATAATATAATGCATGGTTTTCTTATACTATCGGAAATGGCTTTAGGTTCGGCCTTGTTATATCATACTCTTATTGAATTTGTTGACTTTTGTTTGTCATTTGGTTTCGGTTATTTTAGTTTTATTTTTGCTTTATATTAGTTTTCTGTACTATATTTTATATTTATTCTTTATACAATATTTACATGTACTAGCGGTAATAGTAATAATAATAATAATAATAATAATAATAGTAATAGTAATATTAATAGTAATAATAATAACAGTAATAGTAAAAGTAATAGTAATAATGATAATAACAATAATAATACGTATGAAGTTCAATATCAATTTATTTATTCAATGAAAATTTTTGATGGAATTGTGAGTGTGATAATTCAGTTTCTTGTGTTTCATTGCATACTTTTTGTTATCACAAACATTTAACCGGAGAATAGCAAAAAATATATTATTTTATGAAATATACTAACAAAATTGTTTAGTAAAGAGAAATGAAAATGAGGAATTTTGGCTGACGGAAAAGCTGTCCTTCTAAGAAGGAAGTAAGAAAGGACTTTTCATTGAGCTTCCTACCTGCAGCATCCACCAACCCTTTCAATCCCTCCATGCTTCCAGTCGCGCAAGAAGTGACATCCCCCCCGCCCTCTCGGCTGGGCGAATGAACTCAGGTGAGGTGAAGCATTGTGCGTGCTGGGAGAACCTAGTGTTGCTCATTGAGGCGGCGGGTCCGATGGACGAAAGGCGGCGTTTCTCCACCCCCATCGTGTACTGGTTTTTCCACACGAAATCGTCAGAATCTTGACGTGACAATCTATCTACAAATTGTTGCGTCTTTCCAGCCTTGCAAGATATTAAAATTTTTTTTTGATTACGTAAAATTCTCCGCCAATGGTCTCTTAAATAGGTGCACAGAAGTGAAAGGTCTTACGTTCTCTTACTTTGAAAGTGGAGAAGCACGTGTGTATTAATATGTAATGGTACTTAATAATATGACTAATGCTTCTGTTATATATGTTTGGTCTTCAAAAATAAAGCCTGATTTCGAAAGATTATAACAACCTATGCTGTTTCTGGAAATCAGGTTACATTACGTTAATGAACAAAAGAGGTTGAACAATTTGATGGCATGATAAGATTAGGGAATACTAACATGGCGTTCCTTAATATTCCCAAACTGTATGGAAATGTCGTAGGCATTACTTTCAGAACATATTCATTAATACAATAGATCGCTCATGATAGTTTTTTCAGTCATATTCACATTTTAAATACTGAATTTGACATAAATACACCTATATTTTTTACGTTGTCTTAATGTTTAACATCCATAACCAGCGAATCAAAACGAGACAATCGGAATATAATAAAAATTCCATAACACTTTCCCCCTCATAACTAGAGAGCGAATTTTATTAATGTCATGTTTTCCGTTTTCACTTTAGAACAATGCCGTTTAGACTAGAAATTCATTTTATATTATGGCAAAAGGAAATTTTTAAATAATTTTTTTTCCCTTTCCCATCATTTTTAATGATTTTTCGATTTTAATATCATTTCTGTTTCATCGATTTTAATATCATTTCAATGGTACTTGCTTCAAATAATATTTACGAGATGCAACAAATGTTCTCCACAGAATTCCTGAGTAGCCTATTCCTTTTCGTCGCTCAGAAATTGTAATATCGGCAATTGTATGTGATGCCTATGAGCACCAATGTCGGATCAGCCGATTTAGGGATAACTAAAGAGAGAGATTTTCTGGTGAAGAACAATCCCAACCGAAAGTTTGAACGTTGAGTTCACTTGAACGAATAGAAGAATCCTGGGTACATCAGTAACGTATCCAACAGCTTGAGTTGATCATCCGAACTGTTTTGACGTCGTTTTCTTTGCTTTTATGGCATTTTAAAAACATTTTAAGAGCATTATATTGACCATTATTAACGCAATTTCAGGTCATCAAAATCCGCCCCCGATAATAACTATTGGCATATAGCAAGAACTGATCTACTATTGATATACATTTTAAAATTTCTAATAAAACAATTAATATAAAGACAGGAAATAAAACCAACTTATACGATAGTTTTGGTAGACGTCACATCACTTAGAGTAGGATCTTCGTTCATTTGTTAGAAATTTGTCGCAAGACATCTCTAAGTTGTATTTTATTTACTAGATGTATAATTGAATAACGCTTTATTGTTCAATTTTCATCTATAAATTAAGTATTACGTTGTTAGGCCGAAGAGTGGACCTGATGGCCCAATTCTCGCCACATAAATAGTTATTATTATTATTATTATTATTATTATTATTATTATTATTATTATTATTATTATTATTATTATTATTATTATTATTATTATTATTATTTTTATCACAATTTAACTTGTTTCCATACGTGTATCTCGGTTACCATGAACAAGAGATACACGTTCCAACTGTCATAATCAGCACTGGATCAACCATCAATGTTCAGAAACTTCCTCACGATGTTACATGTGTCCAGTATTACAATCTTTTGCATCTGGATGTATAACCCCTTCTTCAGATGCAGTTCAGCTAGGGATTCATGTAGGAACTTAGGAATTTCACCAGTGGCGCCTAGAATTATTGGTACAATCGTCACCATTTCCACGTCGCTCCACATTTCCTTTATCTCGTTTGCCAGAGGTTGATATTTTAGAATTTTTTCACTTCTTTTCTTTGGGATGTTGTGAGCTAACGGGACTGCGACATCAATCAGATACACCTTTTTGTTTTTCTTGTCATGCCATACAATGTCCGGTTTATTAGATGATACAGACCTATCTGTTATTATGGACCTGTTCCAGTACATTTTGTGATTATTTGTGTCAATGACTGGTTCGGGTGTGTACTTATAGTATGGTGTTCGGTTACCCGTCAAAAGGTTATTATTGTGGCATAGTTGCTGATAAACCACTTTACAAACGTCGTCATGTCGTTTTGTATATTCTGAGGATGCTAGAGAGCTGCATCCACTGATAATGTGATCTATATTTTCCCTATGTTCTCCACATAGCCGACATTTGTCATCACGAACGTTAGTGTCTTTCAGGATAAATTTACGGTAGTTTTTAGTTGATACTACTTGGTCCTGAATAGCTACCATGAAACCCTCTGTTTCCGCAAAAAGTTCTCCCAAGCACAGCCATTTAATTGACGACTTACGGTCCATCAGTTCTCCCTCTATCTGGTATGGATAGCGTCCATGAAGTTGCTTCTCTTTCCAGTTGCTGATTTTCATCTCATTGGTCTGTATTTGCTTTTGTAGGTTCATTTTTTCATCAGACAGATTCAATGGTGTAATTTTCCGGTCAATGTATGTTACAATCCGATGTATCTTGCTTCCATTAGCTTTTTCGTGGAAGTACTGACGCAGTCTCTCCAGTTGTTGGTGATGGAGATTATTATTGTTATTATTATTATTATTATTATTATTATTATTATTATTATTATTATTATTATTATTATTATTATTATTATTATTATTATGCACATCGGCCATTTCGGTAAGTATTGGGTTCAACTTTTCAGTTGTAGCCTTCGGTAAGACAAGATTCTTACATCTTGAATGATGAATTATGACGTAATAGAATGATGAGCGGTGAAGGGACAATCACAAATACGACCCCATCTCGATCAGGTTTTTCGTCCAGTTTCCCTAATCCACTGAGCAAATGCTGAGATGGCCCGTTGTTTTGCTTCTGGACATAAATGTAACTTCATTATCTGTGCACGTCTTCTAGAATTCAGTGGGAAATATAGTTATTCAAATTATCGTTTCCATGTTGTCGCGGCAGGAAGTATTATTCCGAAGGACAACGTGGATAAGAGCCCAAAATGTATTGTGGGTCCCTGATAGAGAAAAGGGGATAAATCCTGTTCCAATATGTAGTAAATTAATTCACTCAACACGTAAAACAGTGAGGTTTCACGAATTGTGGGTCCTTGATACCATTTTTTAAACGTCCATTCCTCCGTTTGTACATCTGTAAACAACATTAGCGCCTAAACTATTCAATTACAAAATAAGTATAACCTAGTCCATCCTGCACGTCTCGAACTTATGCTCGAGAAACAATCTTTAAAATTTGCAGGTACTTTACATGAAGCCCCTGGGACATTTTCAGAATTTTCACAAAAATTGCTCCAAATGATTTCTCAATTTTTTGTTGTTGAAAGATTAGAGTGAAATACACTGATAAAGATAACATAGGACCGAATTTCACTGTTATCGCGGAATTTTTGAAAATTACAAAAGTTGTTACTTGTATTTATCTCCTCACAACTGCAATATTGAAGATAATTTTTTTTCTTTACAAGAAATATATTCTTCTTAATTAATACTTTCAATAACGCCATGTATTTTTTTTCAAAATTCGTGCAATATTGAGTGAAATATGAGGAAAACAAAAAATATTAAAAACAAAATATTCTCAAAACACCATATTGCTATTTTCGTTGTTTTTTAAATTAAGAAACTATTTTTTGACCTCTCATCGTTAATATTTACATTAACGACTATTTGTATACATAATTGCATTTGGGACAAGTGTTTTAAATGATTTATTACAAGGATACTCATATACTTAAACGTTTTCTTTGAAAATCAGTTCGAAATTAGGCTTTTTCAGAAAAAAACAAACATTTTCTCAAAAACTGCTCCGAAATTTCAAAAAACTTCAAAAAAATATCAGCGTTAGAGATTGTATATAGATTCTTTGAAACAAAGTCTCAAAGGTATTCGTCAGAATGGAAATCAATATCAGTACCAGAAGCCCATTTTGTTCATTTAAAGGAAACTTACGGATATATGAAAAAACCGACAAAAGATAATTACAAAGAACACCGATGTGCGTGAAGACTTCAAAATTATTTAAATATCGTTCGGACTACAACTTAGATTGACATAATGAAAGTATCCTACTTTCAATATAAACAGCATAACATGGCTCTTGAGTTGCTCTGAGACCAAAGGAATTGGCTAATTAGAACTTTATTTTCATTCAAACTTCATTTACAAACCCATGTTTTTTGTCAAAAGTAACTTATTCAAGGGTGAGTAAATAATTTTAGTCAATAGAGATTTCTAAAATTAAAACACTGTCTGAAGGAGAAGTTATGGGGATGGCCCATAGTTTTCGCGGACGGACGGTTTTCGCGGGGTGGCCCATAGTTTTACGTGACACACAGGTGAGTCATGTAACACCTGCAGTTTTTGAATGGTTAAAGTTATTGCAATGCAGTTTTCGCCCATTGGGGTACAAAACTATTTACTCTGTCTGGCAACGGGCCGTCGGTGTTCTTGGCCCCAAATTATCTGAGATACCAGAGATCTAGTTGCATACACGATGTGATTGATTTCAGTATTATCTAGATCTCTAGCCTATACCACCTCACGTAAGACAGTGTTCGTTATATAGTTCTCTTAGCTTTAGCATTTTCATATATTCTACTCAACGGTGCACGAGGTTCGAATGGAAGTAGGTGAACGCGTTCTGTCTCGCGTCGAAGGAGATTTCGCATCATGTGTATATCATGTTATTCATGCCAGATGAATTTTCACCACTGACGGAAATTTCATTGCGTAGAGATGAACCTTCATTAGGACCATCGTTTTCACTGATGTTAGGTCGTTCTAAAGGTTCATGTGGATAGTTCGAACGGAGAACACACTCCGCATTTTCCTGAAAGTCAGAACGTAACGTTCTGTTGTGAATTTTCCACTGCTGAATTTTCTAATCGTCGTTGACTGGCAAGCTTCTTTTAATCTACGGTAGGTCTGATATCAGGGTTCCGCGCTCTCCATATTTTGTAAACTTCTATTTCTTAGTCCTCATTTTTACCTTTTGCAAAGTAAAAGCATATCATCTTCTTTAGTTTATCCCGGGTCCATCTCTCGCAATGGTTTCGAGGTACTGCCGGCTCTGTCTCTGGAACTAACGTACTTGGGATGTCCAGACGCCGACATGGTGACTTAAGCTCGGTTTCTGAGCAGGTATGGGAGGTTGGTAGAACCAGGCACGTTCCGATTCATTACATTTCTTGTTATATCCGTTTTCTTCATTGGCTTTCAGGGAAGTTTCGTAGGAAACATTACAGTTCACAGATGACACTTAACTCATGGGTTATTTCTTGTCATCCGTGACTGCGAACGACAGGAGCCTCGGTTCATCCCCCCGCAGAGCCGAGCAAGGATTCCTCCGATCCCCAGTCGGCATTACTAAACCCTTCAGCATTTTCGCTGACTGCTGCCTCCTCCGCTGGCTAATGCAAGGTTTGGGCCTCCACTTTAAGCAGTGGCCTGGTGTGCCAACCCAGTTTCTCTCTTGTAGCCTCCTGGACCGATAACAGGACGTCCAGTGTTTCATGACCCTTCCCTCTCTACTTCCTTCCTTCTGCAGCCGCTTCTAACATCGAGATAGACGATGTTTCCAGCCGATCGCTACGGATCAGATGCTGCGGTTGTGTTCGAGGTGCTTCTTTTTCATCAATTCTTCTTCAAAGATGCCATTGAGGCTCTCCTCTGGAGTACTTCTTCGTTTGCCCCTTTATCTTCAACCTATTCAACAAGGGAGGCTCTACCAATAGCTAGGCTCCCGCCGACGTAGCTCTCAGGCTTATGGATATACTGAAGCTCCACCACAACCGCAAGGTCGTGTACTCCTTACGTGGAGTTATTATTATTGCATAATGTTATTCAAGTCTTTCGCCTAGCCAGGTGCCCCACAGCCGACACGGGGACATTTGGATATCCAAGGTATCTGCTACTCCTGCAAACGCGGGCGGACAGGATTCGGACGTTAAGTTTTATCAATAAAAACTTCCTCACGTTGCGTGCAGTACGCAGGAGAACAGCCTTTCGCATTGTTTCAATGTGCCACTTCTTACGTCCAAGCCTTGCAGACGAAGTTAGTTCTTCAGAGACCAATCCATTTGCAGGGATGACCACAGGACTTACATCAACAGAGACAAACCGTCACATGTCGCTTAGGTCAACAGCCAAGGCCTGATATTTTCGCTCCTTCTCGACAATGGAGGCAGCTATATTTCGGTATAAAGGGATTGCTATGTCGACCATAATCTCTTTCCGTGGAAACTTGTCAACCCATATTATGTCAGGTCTGTTGGCGTCGAGCCTGCGTTTAGTAGTGACTGCAACATTCCACAAGAGCTTCCACTGTTTCGTCTCCAAAACTGAATCAGGCTTGAACTTTTAGTATGGACCCTTTTTCTGTACCAACTCTGACTTTGCAGCCTTCGCCTGATGGACAACCGCAGCGATGTCATTGTGATGATTCAGGTATTCTGTTTGTACCAAACCGGGAGCGGTAGCTCAGTGCATCAACTGATGTCACTGCAGCGCCTCTGACCGGGATGTCCTAGATTCGAGTCCTGACGACGGCAGGATTTTCTACACTAGCTTTTCAGCTAGGTCGAATTCAGTCGCTGTCTGGAGGAGAATTCTGGCGGCCGGCTTCTCTGATCAGTAGTTTTCCGTGGTTTCTCCGATCAACACCAGGCGAATGCCGGAGCAGTACCCTAACAAACGGGCCACGAACCGCGCGCGATCCTTCCTTCCCCTTCCTTGTCCTATCCTCTCTCCTTACACACAGACACACACTTACACTTATCATGCACTACACTACCACATATTCCGGGAGACCGGTCGGGAGCTTAGAGCTTGTCCAGGTTGGGGCGGTGACCCGCTGGTGGGAGAGTCCTGGTTAGGGGGAAACCCCGATAGCCGACGGTAGGTCGGCGCCGCATCTCGCCATCCAGCGGGGGAAGATCACCACCATCTACCGAGAAAACATGCACTCCATGTATGGGACTAATGACAAACGACGTTGACGCACCCGGAAACACGAAAAAATCAATGTTTGTACCAAAGTAGAGCACCCGCCCATTATGTATTGGAGGGTTTCGGCGGGTTGATTGCAAAGGCGGCAGCGGTCTTCTACACTCATATTCCTAATCATATATCTTTGGTAATTTCGGGAAAAGATTACTTCGTCCTGAATAGAAATGACGAAGCATTCTGTCTCAGCAAAGAGGACAGATTTTGTTAGCCAGGAGACTGAAGATCTCATGTTCACAGGGTTCCTTTTGAACTCAGCAGGATATCTGCCGTGCAAACGCTTCTGGATCCACTCACTCAGTCTATCGTTTTTGGAGATACATGGTCTCTCAGAATCCGCTTGATTCAGGTTCAATGGGGTAAAACTCGTTTCCGTTGCACAAATTGCCTCATGCCCATCCGTCGCTTTCTGAAGGAAGTATTTGCGAAGATGGTTGATTTGCGTCGCGCACAAGGACTCAAAATCCAGAAGGCCTCTCCCTCATTCGTTCCGAGATATGCATAGTCTTGGCACTGAACTGTTGGGATGGTGCAGAGAAGAACAGAAAAAAGTATAGACAGTCACAGGAATTGCTCAAGTGTTGATGGTTGATATGAGGACCACGTAAAAGAGTTTTACAGATTTTTGCGACACTTTGTAAGACTTAATTTTGAATATACGGTTAATACGGTGAATACGGTTAAGTGGGGTTAATTTGGCACCTGTTTTAACTGTTGCAGCGTGTAGTTCTGAAGTTGCCTGTTTCTCATAATATAAGTTCCTTCATGAATAGATTTGTCCGTAGTCTAAATTCTTTAGATCTACGAGTCTAAATTCTTTAGATCTACGATCTACGGCCTCTTCCTCTCTCATTTTGTGGGAGTGTTTCCTTCTATTGCGCTTTTTGGATGATGTCTAAATTTTGTCAAAGTTGTGCGAACTAGTCTCTGGATGTCTTCGAGCTCTGTGAGCTACACTGTATGATTGAAAACGAGTATGTAAATACTGGAACTGCAAAGGTGTTAATTGCTCTTATCACGTTCTTGTCTGTTAATGTGGCTTTCAGGAGTGCAGTGATTCTTCATTAATACAGTTTTGTAAGAGATTATTTAATTGCTTTGTTGTCTGTGATTCTGCCTAATCGAATCCTAAGTACTTGTATATGTCTTCATCGTCTACTGCCTGAATTGTCCTTCGGTAATTAAATGTGATATCTTTTGTAACTTTTCTGTTCTGTCTACGTGAAGTGTCTTACACTTGCGAAAGCCAAAACTCATTTGGATGTCTTCAGAGAATGTTGGAATTATTTCAAGGATTAAGATGAGGAATCCCGACAGCACAATTTTTCGACACTACCATAATAGTTAGACCGAATTTAACCACTATCTGGAGGAGAATTCTAGAGACCAGTGGATGTGATCGGTATTTTTCCCTTGCTTCTCCAATCAATACCAGGCGAAAGGGGGCAGTACCTTAACAAATGAACCACAGAGCGCGAGTGATCCTTCCTTCTTAATCCTTGTCCTTGTCTCCCCGCACACACACTCCATTACGTGCATTACACTATCACACATGTCGGGAGACCGGTCGGGCACTTAGAGAATGTTAGGGCTGGGGCGGTGCCCCCTGGGGAGTTACCTCGAGGGGGAGCTCCCTCAAGCCGACGTGTAGGTTGGCACTGTATCTCTCACGTTCCAAACGGAGAAGAATACCGCTGTATTCCGAGATAAACATCGACAATTTTTATAAACTCATTACCATAGCAGTTGACGCCGCTAGAAACACCAATCCATCGATCAATCGAAAATTAAAGTTTAAAAGCTTCCACTTTAAGAATTATCTTTATTGCCTCATGCCTTAATCACTACTATTTGAAAAAAGCGTGCCAAAGGTGATGAACAAAGAGCACTCGTTGAAACTCTTCCGGAAAACCGTTCCGGTTTCGATTACTTGGAAATGATATCTCTGGAGAGCAACAACTGACTATAGAGAAAGGAAATGATATTTTAAATGTAGAAATGTAAAATGTAGAAGGTATCCATTGCATTTGTACAAATTGCGTTTTGCATGAATTCACCACAATTCTCGAGAAGTATGGGTTGAAGCGACTAAAAATTGCCGAATCATTCATTTCACTTTCTCTTCTTCCAGAGAAGCTGAGCCATCGCTCCGGAAATGGACATTCATGAATACAGAATCAGAGGTAAATACAATTTTACATTATATTCTAAGGAATAGATTTAAAATCACTACGCAACAGATATTTCGCATCTGACGTCTTATAAATCATCCAATACTTAGTTTTGTGCTTAGAATCCGAATCTGGCTTTTAATAGTTGCATAGCAAGGGGGGAAGAGGGGAAGGGGGTAATGACAACCCCCAGCGTAGTTTCTTTTTCAAGTAGATAAATCTTCTTTCTATATGTAGTAAATTGCTGTTCCTAACACGTTGTGTAGCCAGAGCACATGTTCAGTGGGTCCTTGAGAAATTTTTTTTTTTTTTTGGTTATTTAAGGTCGCATCAACATCTAAGGTCATTAGCGACCACTATTGCTGTTAACGGTATGGTAACTATGTGGATGAAACGAAATGGTGATTGATGATAAGGAGTGAAAGGACGAACACAAATACAACCATGCCCGAGGCGGGACTCGAACCCGCGACCCTTCGGTCCGAGATCACTACGACACTACTGCCTTAGCGATCTCGGCCACCGGGCCGGCCTTGAGAAAAATTGTTTGACGGCAAAACGTCTGTTTCAACGCTAGAGCCTGAACTAATTGAAACAAAATAACATTGAAAAAGTCCAATACTGACGATGGAGATTTTTGCGTTAATGAAATATATTGTAAAAAATTAGATATTTAAGGAAGATCATGTACAATTTTCTGAAAAAAAAACAAAAAAAAACAATAGTTTTCGAGTAACTTATGCAAGAATTTAATGCATTTTTAATGCTCAAAGAAGGCTTCAATTATTTTAAAAAATATTTTTCTTCGGATAGTCTCTTAACAAATGTTGCATGTCCCGTTTTCGGCGAAGTCCTTGTATTTTCGAAAATTGCAAATAAAATATTAATATTGCAAAACTACAATATCGTTGATAGAGATTTTCTTCTTAAAGAAATACGTTGTTTAAAATTAGATCTTGATATACTGTAAATGAAAATCTCTGAAATTTTGAAAATTGCAAATGCAAATGTTCATTTGTTTTTAAAGGACGGGAATTGCGCTATTAGCTGTGAGACTAGTGGTGAAGGGGTTTGGAGAATGAAGTACTAACTTCAAGATCATCAGTTTGAATACCAACACAGAGAGACGTTTTTGCTAGTTAGAAATAATTTTGCATGTTCAAATAGTAAGTATTATAATATTGTGTACCGTTACAAAGAATGCGTAAAGTATTTTCTGTTTTAGTACCACTAGTTTTTGAAAGAGCGCAGATTTATATATCTGGAAACCCCAACTTGACAGACACCGGAGCCCATGGTATTACGTTCTGCAAAAATGTCACGTTGGAATTTCAGTTCAGAATAACAGAAGAACATAATTAAGAGTAATTCATTTCAGTTGCTACGAATTGGAGTCGAGGGCTTTTACTACATGAATAGAAAAGACATTCATGGCCTTCACAACCTCATTATAATGATTTTACCGATAATAATTTTCGGGAAAATCATCAGTGAAGAAAAAGATTCTCGAATGTAGAGATGAAAAAGAAGACGAAGATACGGAAGAAACTTCGTCATCGAACAACTTTAATGTCAAAACTGTTAGTGGCAACAGGTTCTTGTGGATAGGGCATTTGAATGTGATCCAAACTAGGAAAGAACTTTGGAAAAAAGAGAAGTAAAAACAGTAGCTCTTCCATATTTGGAAATTTTTAAGACAATGCTATTGATGAAACCAAAATAACAAAATACTATGTTCAGTAACTGTCAAGTATTTTTTTTTAATTTCTTTTTGGGGTGTTAATTTTGAATTCTGTTGGTCAGACTGCTTACTTAATTCTACTGCAATTGTTTGTCAATTTTTTCTTTCTATTTTAAACCCCTTTCCGATATTCAACTACCAAACTTACTTTTCTCCTTTAGAAGATTGTCTCAGCAATCGCGGATTTAACATTCGCGATGTTTTGGGAATAACTCTTGCGAATGTTGAGGAATTACTGTACTTAAACGGAAACGTAGACAACAGAATAAACAGTTTTGCTGTAATTCCACTCGACCACTTACTCGTATAGAGATCATTCTATGATGATTTAAATGTTCTGTTTTATCGTTTTGAATCTTTACATGTATGGTTTTGAAGAGAAGAGAACTTGGAAACACGTCTCCCATATTTCAATATTTTTCTTCTCTCAGAGCCGTATCTCCGCGAGAACGGTCCTTCCAAAAAATATATTATTGGGTCCGTTGAAATACTTCTTCTGCCACTCAATAGATCCATTGCAACTCGCCTTCGCCAGAGCCTCACCATCACGGCAGAGAAGCCCAGACAAAATCTGATAACCAGAAATGTTCGAAATATAGTAGAAACTATTTTTCACAGTTCAGCGCTAACAGCGATGGCGAGAGCTTGTGACCGCAATTGTTAGTTCAGTCGGCGTCTGTCGAGCACTCAGTGAGTTTCGAGTGCTTGTGAAGTGAATACAGTGATCTCAAAAGTAATTCTGGCAATCTATCTAGCTGTGAAAATAGATAATAGTGATTTAACGTGCTCTGACCTCGGACAGAGCATCAACACAGCGATGCAGGCCGTGAACAACACCACGCCCGACCCAATGCAACAATCATTAGAATTTCAACAACAACTCATCGTAGATCAGCAACATCAGCAAATACAGGCGCAGCAGCATCAACTTCAGGAACAGCACCAACAAGTGTTACAATTGCAACAGTAACTACAGGACCTTCAAACGCAAGTGCAAACGCTCTAGTCGGACGCCCTCGCAACACCGTGCACCTGCGCCAACAGAACAAAGTGATCCCAAAAGACAAAAAATCGATTCTGTTTTCCTTCTTCCCAGTTTCGAAGCATTAAACAACGAAACGGAAGAAGACGAAAACAGTTCCGCGGAAAAAAATTATTAAAATTCCTCCCATAATCATACACAAAGCCGAAAATTTTCAACTATTAATAAATGACATTAAAAGTGTAGTTAAACAAGATTTCACAACGAAAATAGAGGCAGACGAAGTGAAAATTAAACTTAATTCAGTAGACGGTTTCAGAGATCTACGTAAACTTTGCAATGAGAACAGCATAGAATATTACACGTTTCGTGACCCAAGCTTAAAAACATTGTCAATCGTAATAAAAGATATTTATACATACTATTTTGAAACAGAAATCTTCTACGAACTAGTGAAAAAATACCTAGTGATAAAAGTAACCCACCTTCATGGAAAAGACAGAAAACCATTAACAGCATGTGCTGTAGATTTAGAGGACAATAGCAAGGGAAGGAGCATTCTATCATTAGATAGGTTAATTTATAGTGTTATTAGAGTGTTTCCTAGATTCAACAACAAATTTCCAATTCAATGTAAAACATGTCAGAGGTTTGATCCCACTCAAGCTAACTGTTCACGCCCCCCAAAATGCGTTAGATGTTTGGGTAACCACCACTATTCTAAATGTACGGAATTTAAAACGGAAACAACTCCGAAATGCGTAAACTGTAAAAAAGAGCACACAGCCAATTGAAGAAATTATATATATATACCTACTAGATTCGCAAGTAGCGCTTTCGGTTAATGACACTGTCCTTTTTTCAAAGCATGGAGAGATTACGACAGCTAGGAATAACTTACAAGACGACCTCGACGTATTCAATGAATGGGCAAAAAAAATGGAGAATTGAAAATAAATCCAAATTAAAAACGCAGGCAAAAATTTTCACCCTAAGATACACCATCATCCGTCCCCAGTTAATTATGCACAACGAAAACATTCCCTGGGTACCAAGTAAAACAGCAGTGATGTATCTAGGAATGCAACTTGATACAAAACTAAATTGGAAAACACACATCTACAAAACAGGAACAAAAACACAAGCAAAAATATCACAACTTTACGCTCTAATTAACAAAAAATCTTCCCTTAAAATAGAGACCGGAATAATAATTTATAAATCTATAATTAGACCACCAATGACGTTCGCATGCCCGATATGGGGAAATGCATCAAAATCTAACATAAACATACTGCAAACTATTCAAAATAAAGTTCTAAGAATTATCATTAAAGCCCCATGGTTTATTTCGAACAAGCAAATCCACCATGAACTGCAAATTCCCACAATAAAAGAACACATTGCCAAACTGTCCGAAGATTTGTTTCCGTCACTCCCCACATCTCCCAGTGCCTCCATATTCAAACCTTGGAATTCAAACCGAACTTACGTAGAAATTCACGCTTCCCCAAAGACAGATTCCGACCACCATAAAACAGCAGACAATCGGCTTCAAATGATATATCGTGCATCTAATAATCATATCAACGATCATTCTCTGTAATTTCAATTTTCTTTCAAATACAATTAAAATTTTTCAACATAAACCAAAAACATTGAACGCACCCATTCAGGGCACCCACAGTTAGGAAATAAACCAAACGTTATGTATGTTTCTATTCACAACCCTGAAAAACATGTGTGTTGAACAGGTAGACAATACGTTAAAAAAAGCCCAGACGGCGCGAGAGCCTACGGGTCGAACCAGCTCCAATGCTGAACAACACGGAATTTCGCATTTCATATTGGTTGAAGGACGCTGTCGTAGCAACAGGGCGGGCGCGCTTCAGTTCTGAGCGGTACCCGGCACTGGATGGTCACTCGTGCGCGGAGGAGGAAAGAAGTCCATTGCAAATATTTCTGCATTAAAAAAATACTTTACAAATTAGTGGTACAGTGTCATTGAAATACACATGTAATATTAATTAAACTGGACCGGCAAAGGTGGCTCAGGGCATCAACTCCAGTGCCTCTGACCGGGAGGTCTTAGCGTTCGAGTCCCGACGGTGGCAGGATTTTCGACACTAGCTTGTGTGCTATGTGGAGTTCAGCTGCTGTCTGGAGGAGAATTCTAGTGGCCGGCTGCTCTAATCGGTAGTTTTCCGTGGTTTTTCCTATCAGCACCAGGCGAATACCCTTAGAAACGAGTCGCAATACCCTTAGCGAGCGATCTTCCCTTCCTCTTCCGTCTTTCCTTGTCCCTTACGTACACACACTTACATGCACTACTCTACGACATATGCCGGGAGACCAGTTGGGAGCTTAGGGCCCCTTCCCACCCCGCCACCGTCGCACGCTACCGCCGCACCGGTGTACAGGTTGTCCCGGCTGGGGCGGTGTCCCGCTGGTGGGAGATACCTAGTTAGGGAATTTCCGCAAGCCAAAGTAGGTCGGCGCCAGATCTCGCCATTCAGCGGAGGAAGATGGCCGTCACCTCCCGCGAAAAAACGTGCACTACACTAACGGGACTAATGACCTTAGCAGTTGACGCGCCCGATATCACTAATCAATCAATGAAACTGGTCAAAACCTGTCAATTTTGCCTAACGTGTACAATGTGCACGAGAAACTTTGGCTGCTTCACTTAATGCTAGATCAACGTGAATTAATTTTTTACCAAAAAGTATTCATTTTAGCGAACAATAAATGTGTTATCGTGACCTTTCGAACCTGTTAATTCTGTGACATAAATGTTTAGTATCTCTGAAATTAGTACATGACTAAACATCCCTCGAATTTGAAAATAGAATGCTTGAAAACACAAAAGAATTTGTCTTTGTTCGCACCCTGTTAACTAAGACGTTTTATTATATTACGTAAAAAAACTGCGGTTTCCCTCTCTTACTGGTGTTGCCATAGTGTAGTGTCGGAGTTGGAAGTTCTTTTTGCACAAAAGCAGTCACGGCTTCTAATCTGGCTTTTCTAAATAGTCCAAACCCATAAAAATTCAATCTTTACCCAATTATGCAATATTACAAAAACAATTACAATTGTAGGAAACAGGTCGGAAGAGTAACAGCACAGCTGGCTCGGTCCCCACACGAATCAGGTTGTGAAGGGAGCGCAAAAGGAATACGTTTTGTTTAGGCAACCCCTCTTCACTTACTGCAGGCATGTCAAGGTCGCAGGCAAGGGAACGCGCTTACTAGAGCTCACGAGCACTGCCAGAGAAATTGGCGCCAGATTTAAAATTAAGGGTTGTACAAACTCTACGGAATGGCAGGTATGTCACTGGATGCCTGGTTCATGACAGACTTGTTGGGAAGAGTTACTTGACAATTATTGTCACAAATTTATCTATATTAATTCCCATTTTCTATTTAAGGCAAAGAAATTATCCATTAAAATGAAATAATATAATCAGTCCGATTTCAAATTCTCAATTGAGAGTAAAATTTAAAAAATTGAATCCAAAGTATCTTGATTTTGTAATCGTGTTGGACAATTATTCTTGTCAGATAAAAAGCGCTGTCCGTCCGTAAGCGAGAATTGTTAACTTATAGAGACTAATTTATTTCTTATTATTGCTAAATATGATAAATAACTGAATGATTTAATAACACAACACAAAACGAAAACAAGGAAAGAACTCGCCAATCAAACGTATTACCGACTTTCAACAAAGATGTTTTTATAAGGGGGAATTTAGTAAGAAAATAAACATCAAAAAGAAATAAGTAGTGAAGAATATAAACATAATACAATTCTCGGTTATATGATATAAAAATCTGGCAAACATGTTTTCCTATAAAGCCACTATTCCCCGCCGCACGCCGCTCCAGCTTGCGCGTGTACACTAGGGTGTCCCTTATTTCCCGATCTGAAAATTTTTGAACACTCACCCTCCAATTTTGTTTGAATGACCTTAAACATGCATATACAAAATTTTGTTGAGAACGGAGCATTCTAACCCGTGGTGGCTTGAGGGCGAACTCGCATGACAGGCAAGTCCAAAGCTACCACCCACCGCTGAGTCAGCCCCGAGACTAACAGTATAAAAGCCCCGAGACTAACAGTATAAAAATTTTAATTAATCGTGTCACACCTTTTTGCAGGTCGCTAATTTAACATAATATCATATGTTAGTGTCATTGCCAGTGCCGAGGAACGCGTGTTTTAATAGAAGATAATATTAATTATTATATAAAAATTATTATATAAAACATCAAATAACTGGACACAATTTACCATCAAATAAATAAGTGTTTGAAGTATTATTTTATAACATACGGGTAGTAAAATGAACAGTTAGTGCCAGTGCTGATCTTGTAGTTCGTGAGTGCATGTTACACAAACCAAGAATTTCAACAAGAGCTAATAAACATTGTTCGCAAAAAATTATTAACTTGTATTCGAAGTGGAGAACAAAACATCCTGAAGAGGAGTTCAGAAATAAATTGAACAACTCTTTGATATTGCACAATCGAATACTTTACAAATGATTAGGCCCACGTTGAAAGAACACAGGGTGTTTTTACTTCGGCCGAGAGAGCCAGGACATAAAAGCTATCTTGCACGAGTAGAACAAAATCACGCGGATAAAGAAGAAAAGGCGAGACAAAGAGCACTACAAGAATAGAAAAGGGAAGATAAATAACAGCATGAAGCGTCTATATCTGCTGCATTTCAACCATGGCTCTTTCATTGTCTGAAGATTCAGATAACGAACTTCCAAGTTCAGTTGAAATCAACGTTGGTGAATTTTCGAGAGTACATCAATACAGAATGCTGCAAGGTGTGGCACCAAAAATTTCATTACTCCTAAACTAATGGTTTAGATAGCTGTCAGCTGATAAGACATTCTGCATACATCCTTCAGGTGACAGCAGAGGCACTTAACCACAATACCTGAAGAACTCTCTATTAATAAATCAACTTTTCTTCAAATCAGACACAAGAAGAGAACGTTAAGAAACAATTAAATCGGCTTTTAAGAGTAATTTATCTGAAATTCTTACTGTTCATTGGAATCGTAAACTGTTGCCTGCATTAAATATCAGGGACTCAAAAGAAGTTCCAAATGTTGTTGCATTTGGGGATGGTCAGCTGCTCATCAGATCTCCAAAATTGCGGAATTCTTTAGGTAAAGAGCACACTCACGCTGTTTGGAATGTGTTAACGCACTTAAGTATCGAAGAGAATGTGCAAATTCTTTGCTGTAACACAACTGTATCAAACAAGACGTTTTAAAGAAGCGTGTGTCTTTCTTGACGAAAATTTGGACAGGGAATTATTCTTTCCAAACCGTCATCAAATATACGAACTTATTTTACAATGTGTGTTTGAATGTAAAATACTTAATGTAATCCTTAAAAAAGTCTTTCAGTGATTGTAACTATTTATGTCAAACCGTGGCTTCAGTGCAGTGCAGCTGTAAAAGCTCCTTATCAAGATATTTACTTTTTAAAAGTTCTAAAATCACATGAAAGAATAGATCCCACAATTTCAAAAGTAGCTAAAAAATTAGACACTGTATGTAGTATAATGGAATTTATTAGAAGGATTCTGTCTGTCATGTCACTCTTTGATGATGAAGTAGACGTACAAATCAAAATCAAAATGGTAGTAAATTTAACCAGAGAAAATGCAAGAATGATGTATTCGTTTTTGTGGCGAACTGGGAGGAGAACAATATGGTAAGCGCAATTGTATCCCGATGACCGTTCTTTAATTATTAATTAGTTAATACAAAATACATCTCCTAATTCAATTTGATCGTTTCATTGCAAACAATAGCCGACTTTGGGTCAACCAAAAGCAGCCATCTGTTCTCTCGCCTGAGGATGGATACTAATTTTATTCAAGAATGTTCTTCTACCTGGAAAGGTAACCCTTCTTATTTAGAAGCTCAAAGGTTATTTATAAAGTTGAAAGCTGAATGACTGCGCTGTTAAATTAATGCAAAATTTCCATGCATTACCGAGTGTATATGAGGAGCGAAAGCAAATTGCATTGAATTGTTCAAAAACATTGTTCACTGTACCTATATTGCAAGAAAGAAACACTGAAAAAAGTATTCACAAGAAAAGTAAAAACCATACCGTAGTCTAAAGAGTGAAATGAATTAAATTATAATATAAAATTATATATTAAACATGTATCAGCAGTTCTCCACCGACTTGACCCAACAAAACCAATTACCCCATAACATTCACATTTCGCGCTCAAGTCGGCACGGGTTAATATAGGTCTATCGAGATGAAATTTTATTTTTGAGTAAATTTGATCCAATGGAAAATATTTAGGAGTGAGCCCCAAAAAATAGGAAAACATTTTCTTTGCTATATAAGGGACACCCTAGAGTATACCCCTTTCTGGATTTTAAGGGAAGTGACTCCGCAGTCAGAGGAAGATGGCCGTACCGCTAGGAGCGCCGGGCTCCCTGGGCTTATGTGGGCAAGTAGCTCATATGGGCGCGCTTTCACGAGCCTGATTTACGGAATATCAATATGCTTGGAATAGTTATCGCACTGTTTGTCGCCTTAGAATTGGAGAAGGGGGGGGGAGACTCGTGTCAGTTTGATTTGCCCTTTCTGATTTTCCGCTAGCCAACGGTGCTTCCACCGCACGAGATGAGATTTCGTTTCTCTCCCCACGTCCGGGCCCTTGGGTTGGTCACTACTCGAGCGTTCATGCTGCCCTAGAGTGCATTACACGCATCTTTTTCTTGCCTCCGAGGCGCTGTGTGATATGGACGATTAATACACGAGAGGAGGAAACGCTGACAGATCTTCCTCAAAGCGATTTCGACATTTCGTGTCGCTTGAAAAGGCTGCGCCGTTTAAACTCGACCACTGTCAATCGCATAATAACTAAGAACTAAATAATTATACATTTCCCCTCAATATCAAAGAAATAATAGTATTCGGTAATTGTGTTCAAAACAAGACAATATGTAAGGAAGACCTTCCTCCCCTCCCCTCGGCAAAAAGATGATGCAGGCTAACGTAAGTATTTGTGAGAAGCAAAAGAAACTTCTTTTAAACGTATACTTGCAGTCGGAAACATTTATGCCAAATTTAGAAAGAGAAAATTCTAACAATGTTGATAAAAACTATTTTTCTACGTTCTCGCACTTACTTCGAAGGAAAAGAAAGTTATGTAATTGTGCGACGGAAAACGGCGAATTTTCGCCAGGAAAAAGCTTATTGCCGGGCTCTGGTAACGAAAAATAAGTGGAAAAATCCTGTAATAGCTTCAGCTATACATAGTAATTTCTTCCTCTAATACGTGGTGTAGCCAGAGACCCTGTTTTGTGGGTCCTTGACACCGAAAAATCAATTGACGGCAAAACGTCTGTCCGTCAGTCTGCATGCCTGCCTACCTGCCTGCCTGTCCGTCTGTGGTCAACGCTACCGCCTAAACCGTTAAGCCGATTTTCTCCAACATTGATATTCTCCGATCGATGTGAACGAACTCGAGGCTTTGGGAGTTTCAAACGGATATTTTGATGTTTGAGGGTAGCATGAAGCGTCAAAAACATTTCAACAAATCTCAAAAATGGCACCAATTTTTTATTAAACTTTGACCTCGGAAGCGTAAAAGATGCTTAAGAGAATGGTACAGAGTTCATGTTAAATGAATCCCTGATTTTTCGAAAATTGCAAGAAGTGCAATTTTTTGGGCGTCTTCCTACAACAATAATCTTGAAAATAGAGATATTTCCGTTATGAAATCTGTTCCTTAAAAATTGATCTTAAAATTAGGCCAGTTTTTAAAAATAGTTTCCCATAATATTGCACGAAATATAGACAATTTTTAATTTTTAAACAATTTTTTTTGTCTAAAACGGCATCATATTTTTTCTTTAAATTTTCTCCACGTATGTGTCAAGAGATGGTAAAAAATATAGTGCTAGTCCCATTTTGGCGAACTCTGTATTTTTCAAAAATTGCAAAAAGTGAACATTTCAAAAATAAAAATTGAAGATAGAGATGTTTGCCTTAAACAATGTCTGTTCCTAAAAATCAGCTCTTTAAAAGGGTTCATATTGTTTTTTGAAAAAGGTAGTTTTCGCATAATTTGGTCTTGAAATTAATGCAATTTATAAAAAAACATTTTCTAAAAAATCGCTCGAAATTTTCACTTCCATTTTTTTTCATTGATAGAAGAATTGACGCTTAAAAGAATGGCGTGTGTTTCTTTTTTGTTGAACTCCTTAAATTTTTGAAAGTTGCAAATTTATAAATAATGCGAGAATGTATGTGCTGTTGTTGCACCACTACTTTTAGTGTTGTTAATCATTTTTGTGAAAGGTGTTGCCTCTCTTGAAAATTCACAAGTTAGACCTAATTAATAACTTCATGATTGCACCGGATAAATGCCTTCAGTCATTTGAAACACAGATTTCCTAAAGTGTCGTGTGCTGCAATAGTGACACAACTAATGTGAATTCTAAGTTAATGCTCTCTCCAGAATTGCATATTGGTCTACTTTCTAGCAGCAACTAGCATATCTAGAATATCACTAGCTCTAACATATCAGTTCAGTAGTTTTCCGTGGTTTCTCTGATCTATCCAAGCAGCCAAATGCCGAAGCAATATCCTTGTCCTATCCTCATTCTTTCCTTACACACACTTGCATTTATATGCACTACTTCCTCACACATTTCAGGAGACCTATCTGGAGGTAACAGACCCCGGTTGGGGCGGTGCCTTGCCTGTGAGAGATGCCTAGTGGGGGAAAACCCCACGACACGACGTGTAGATCGGCGGCAGATCTCGCCACCCAGCATAGGAAGTCACAGTCACTTTCCGCGATAAAAACACGCACTACACTTACGGAACTAATGACCTAGTAATTGACGCGCCCGGAATCACTCATCAGTCAGTCAGTGTTTAGACACTGGATCAAAAGTAAATGATAAGGACTTTCGATATTCTCTGCAAATATTTAAATACTGGATACAAATTCAATGAATACTTCTTTAGTTGTCCTGTGCAAAGATTTGCAATTTGCTACAAATACTGTATCAAATGTATATACTTCATGTTTATACGTATTAAACGTATTAAGAGTTTTAGAAACAAGATTCATAGCATTTTCTGAACACAAAAATAGATTTGGAATGTACGATTAGGAAATGTATCATTAAAATTAATACATTTATTTTATTATTTTATTTATTAATAAGTATTAAATGTTGCAACAACATTACAGTAACAGCATTCAACGAACTCACGAAGGTCAATGTTACAGAAATTAAACCAAATATAATTTATCATTCGTTACTTTAGAATAGATTCAACGTAAGATTACTTACACATTCACTTAAGATATCATCAATTTTACTTCCTGTCTCTAAATTTCATTCCACCTTGCATTTGGATCGTTCGTTTCTCGTTTTTTTTCTGCGCAACTATGAAGGTACTACTTTCTCGAAAACAATAGGTAGCAAATCATTGAATGGCTTTTCACGTCACCTGTTTTGTTGAACACAACACACAATATAACAACACTTCATACACAACACAATCAAATATACAGGCAGAAGTAATGTTATCGTTGCAAACCACAATGATGATGATGATCATAATTATGATGACCTTTTTTCAATGTATAAGACCAAGCTGTTTTTTCTTCTCATTTTGGAAAGGAAAATGTTGTAACAAGTCTAGTCATTTTCAACAAAGTCCACCACAGGACCTCCGTGACATTAGAAACATTTATTGGAGAAAAATATATAAATATGATATGTAATAACTAATTATGCAATTAAATAAAAAATACGTTACACATTTGAACCCAAAATAATTTAAACAGCTAAAAATATTACTTACAATACTTTTTCATACTTCTGATGTATTATATGTGCTAATTCGTTTAGTTTTCTAATTAAAACTAATACATAATGTACGATGAAGAGAACAGCAAATGGCCTGTAGAAGCAGAAATACTGCTGAAGAAACAACACAAAATGGTTTTACAAAAAGTAGCATGTACCTGTGAAGCATGGGCAGTCCTTCAAATCATTATACTGTGTTAAGACTCCAAGAGATACTCCCATTGCATTTTTTTGCAGACCCTCTGTCGAGAGTGAGAGCCATTGAGAATAAATTCACTTCCAACCCAATTATCCTAAAAATTCAAGAGATTTTAGAAAATCAACCTGTGAGTGGGACCCAAATAGAAATAATATGGATCCCCTCGCAAAAAAAAAAAAAATCGTTGGCAACGATAAAGCTGATGCAGCCGCTAAACTAGTCACATCGTTTACATGCGCCGACAACCACATTCAAGGCACTTTCCAAGACTTCAAAAAGTTTTTAAAAGACTCCTGCTTCAGTTATTACGACTCTAACTGGAAGTTGAATGTTTCCAAACTCCATTTAGTTAGACAATCCGTCCTTGGCCCCCTTCTTCCCGGAAAAAAAATCTTTAAGAGAACAGAACAGGTTGTAATTACAAGACTAAGGATAGGTCATTTCAATCTACATTTCTGCCATTTATTCAAGAGGTTAGATCCAGAACCCTGTTCAAAGTGTGATGCAGCAGTCTTCACCTCCTACATCATTCTTGAATGCCCTGATACAGATAATATAAGAACATTTCTAAAAATGGATGGAAACAAATAAAATTCAAAAAGAGTGAGAATTCTCTGCAAATGGGACCTCCCCCATTTTTTTGCGTTTTTTCCTATGTCCGGACAAAAATTTAAACATTAATTTGAGAATCGTTTTTAAGAAAATAATTGTTTAATAACTGCCAATATTTCATGCAAAGTTACATAAAAACTATTTGCAATTTCAAACAATGGAACATTACCGTGTTTTAAGATGTCTTTGAACAACATTTTCATCTAAAAAATCTCTACATTCATATTGCCACTGTAGAGAGACGTTGAAAAAATGTAAATTTTTGCAATTTTCGAAAATTCACGGATTTAAAAAAATGAGAACCACATGTTTAACCTTTTGCTCAAGGAAAAAAATTAGTCAACAATTGGAGACAGTTTTGAGAAAGTTTTGAAAACATTAATGCTTCTTGAAAAGTATCTCCCCAAAACAAAATATCCTTTTCAAAATCGCAGAACCTCGAGCTTGTTCTAATTGATCGAGAATAATGAGTTTTGGGGAGAATCGTGTGAAGCGTTTTAGCGGTAGCGTTGACCATAGACAGACGTTTCGCCGTCAATCGATTTTTTGGTATTAATGACCCACAAAATATGAATGCTGACTTCCCGACGTGTGAGAGGAAGTAACCTACTATATAAAGCAACAGGATTCATCCACATTTTGCGTCCGACAAGAAGAGTTTTTCTGTGGAACAATTGCCGATTCCGGTGCATGATTACCACACCTTCTCTCCTTACGAAGTAAGGCGAGAAAGTAAAAAGCTAAGTTCAATATTGTAGTTTTACTATGTTAATTATAAGTTTGTAGTTTTCGATTGGCAGTTAGATGTTGTTCAAAGACGGACGGACGAACAAACGCTTTAAAAAAATAGTGGTACTATAACAGCACATACATTCTCACATTATTTGTAATATTTTCGCAGTATTTTACTACTACATGAATCTCCAAAAGTGTTACCAACCACTAAGTAATTTTGTTTTCTCGGCGCCGCGTCTCGAACACAAGCCCATGGAGTCAGATGACAAACTCGTTTCCTCTACACCACACAACCATGATTATGTTAAGCATTTCCGACGCTTAAAAAGTAGTGGTTCTGTGAACTATTTATAACTAATTCAATTTTTGAATATTTAAAGTGCTAACGAATATAAGAGAAGTGCAACTTCTTAAGAGACCTTTATACTCTCCGGAAAAAAATATAGCCATTTTAGCCCCAAAAATTATAAAGTGCCTTACATTCAAGTACAAATCACACAAAATCTACTTGTGCTTTTAACAATTTACAATGATTGCATTTATTCTATTTTTTAAATGGATTTCAGTTAACGAAAAGGTGATATCATAATTGTACGTTGCAATGTATTTTTTTGTGCAATTTTCAAAAATACAGACCAGCGAAACTGAGACCAGCACCAATTTTTTCCCATCTTTTTACTTTCTCGTAAACATACAGTATACGGAGTAATATACATAGTACAGAGAAAGCTACGTAATACTGCGGAAAATCTATTTCGAGATTTCTCAGGAAATACACTTTTGGAGTCCCCTGATATCGAAAAGTTTCTCAAAAAACACAAGTTTTCTATGAATATGAGCTCAAAATCCCGCATTTTCAGAAACGCTCAAACGCTATTTTCTCAAAAATTGCTCCAAATTTTTTCTTCAAACTTTTCTACCGGATAGTGATAATGCCACTGTTTAACATGACGTAAAGTTCATTTTGGGGTATTCTTTTGTTTTTTTCAAAAATTATACAAATGTAATTTTTTCAATATTTCTTACACCGTTAGTATGCATATTTTCATAAATTTGAATACATTATTCAATTTGTGAGTGAAAGTTCTTCAAATTACTCTAAGTGAAGTTTTTCAAAAACTCAATAGATTCCTGAGAGATTCAAAAGAGCTTAAAATTTCGCATTTACTGTAAGGCTTAACGGCGTTTTCTTAAAAACGGTTCCAAATTTTGACATTCCCAAAGAGGTGAAGATTTTATCGGAAGAGCAGATTGAAACATTTTTACTGCACAAAAATTAATACTAATGGTTATTTAAAACGTTATTTTAAATTTTGACATTTTTGTGGCATGCCGAGCAAACGAATTAGTGTCATTGACTATTGATGATTTACAAAATTGCAGCAACGTAATGCTAGTTATGCTTAAATAGACAAACACAAAAAAAAAGGATATTTTTTCCCTAACGGCCGTCTTCCACATTACTCATATGATTTATACCAAAAATATTCTATCTACGTCCCTCTAACCAAGAAACCAGACAGTTTTTCGAATTTGTTTTACGAATGGAAAATACATTGTACAAGTTTTCGGTTTACACATATCTCGTAGAAAGGACTAAGAGTGTGTGATTTCTCATCAATTGCAGTATCATGTCTAGTTCTATTGGTATTGAAAATAATGAACAAATCTAAGTAATTACACAGCACCGACGAAACTGCATCAACATCATCAGATTTAGGTACGTCGGCATCAAAAATTTTGACCTTTTATGAAAGGTTTGAAATCTGCCATAATAATAATAGTAATAGTAATAATAATAATAATAATAATAATAATAATAATAATAATAATAATAATAGTTCTTATAATATTTCTAAGTACATCGTTTTTTTATTTTCAGATTTACCACAATGAAAAATAAGATGTCAATACTTGTGTACAATTGTAGAAAATTATCTTCGAAATTATGTCATTTTATATTCGTTTTCGAAGTTAATAAGAAATTTTAAAATGCGCATTATTCTTTAACGGCCAGTGACTGGAAATTCTTATTGGCCAGCGGCCGTTTAGAATACCATTTCATTCCTCTATTTGATTGCTTTGCGTCGATATAGTTACAGTAGAGAATCACGAAATTTAGCTTTTTATGGTGTATAATATTTAGCGTTGTGCCTATCTCACTTTGCAGTAAATGACACGAAATCTATCCCTTCTTTATACGCTGTAAGATATTTTTTTCATTTTACAGCTTCGTCCGCACATGTGTCTCTAGAGGTATCACTGATTGCTTCTTTAATTTAGTTTTACATGTCACGCAAAGCCCTTCGGCTATGAAGCTAGTAAGCCAAGAAGTGATTTTGCTGGTTCGCTTTGGAGATAAAAGTTGGAGGAAGCAAGTTTACGGCACGTAAATTGAGAAATACGGCACTACGGCTTCTGGTGGTTATTGAAGAACGGAGGGAGAAGAAGAGTAAAACGGGGAAGAAAACTGTCTATTGAGCTCCGAATGCGCATTTGTACACTCAGTCAAAGACACACACACACACACACACACACACACACACACACACACTGAAGGAAAAAAACCTGTATACATTTCATTGGCGTTGTTGGTGTTTTATATTTCTACCAAGAAACTTCATCTTCTTCCGTTAGGGGAAGGAAATTTTCGTGAACTTAAATCGCAAGTATATTCTAGGTCTGAATAGAATTTGTATAAGGTTAGTTTGGAAAATTAATAATATCTCTATGAAGACCCTTTCTATAAAAAAAAGTCAGATGAGTGGAAATCTCTTATATGAAATGAATTGCTGCCAGGCTAGGCAATTATGATATTCGTTTCATAATCCTTCAAAAAGGCGAAGTCATAGAATTCGTCGTGATTATTTTTTGTTTGTTCATCTACAACTTTTGCAAATGTTCCCAGATTTAAATATTTTCTCCTTTGCCCTAAAGGGCAGTGTTACCGTAATTTAATACAGGGTACCTTCCGGACTTGTTAACTTAATTAAATATCATACTGAGACAACATATGCTTTTTGATACCGTCCCTGCCTTATTTCACCAATTTTGTATGTATTCATAATATAAATATGTTCACCGTGTCCGAAATACGATGTCTTCGCGAGGAATGAATAAATGCAGAAATTCTTATTATTATACTTTTCTTCATTTGATCGCTCTCATTACTTCTAGAGAGAAGGTGACTGCAACCAGTTCGCGAATATAAACAACGGGGAAATTTTTAACTGAGAATCATTAGTTACACGTAGAAATGCAGTAAGACTGTGTTCAACGCTAACACAAACAACCGGCATGGAAAGCTATTAGTAAATGACTTGAAATTCAATGCTACTTAAGTAGGGGCGACCACTCACACAAATAAATTGCAGAAAACAAAGAACAGATACAGGAAAATTCAACTTTGTGAATAGAACAATTGTTGACTGGAACAATTTGCCTGCAGAGATGCTGGCGAACCTTTCCAGAAGCACGCGAGTTATGCGTTCGACATTTCTTAAGAGCGCAAGTGTTGAGTACAGTGATGTCCAGTGAAATGTACTGAAAGCCAACGAAAGTGCGGGTGAAGTGCGATGTACCGTTAATGCATAAAATACTGGTTTTTGAAGGGATATGCAGTCAAGTGAAATGAAGTGATGTGAAGTGGAGTGGAGTGCGATGAAGTGAAGAGTTGAGTACTGAATAGAAATAGGCATATTTTATCTATTTCTTTATACTTGTCCATTTGTGTTTATTTTATTTCATTCTTGTTTATTTGTATTAGTTTTATTTATCTATTTTAATGTTCCTGTGTATTGCATGTCAAACTTTTATTTTTGTACTTTTTTATTTATTGCCACCGAGTGTACGCTAATTTGCAGTAAAAAATATTATTATTATTATTATTATTATTATTATTATTATTATTATTATTATTATTATTAAGAAGCCTCTGGGATGGCTAATGGGCAGCGTACTAGCTTCCTCTCCTGTGCTGTGGTTCGATTCACGGTCGAGGCAGAAATATGGTTGTAGCTTTCCTTTAAAATCGTCCCAGTTTCTGTAGCCGGGTGACGAAGAAAAGCTCAAGCAGGCGAATCTTGCTACTTACGGTGAAGAGAATACGTCATGTTTGACTTGTGTCGCTGTTACCCCCAAGCATGGGAATTTAGGCAAGAGGGGCACCGGCAGCTGGGCGGCGAAGTCGGACTACCGACCCAAAACGCCAAATACATAGTACTTTATTATTATTATTATTATTATTATTATTATTATTATTATTATTATTATTATTATTATTATCCTTTTATTTTCTCATTTTATTGGTACATTTGAATGAATTATTGAACAGATATATAAAATCAAAGCACAATACATCTATTTAAAAAAAATTATAATACATTATTTCCCATGAATGTACGCACTATCCTCGTTGTTGAAATAACAACTGCCTTCTGCATGAGTTTGTACAGGTCTTCATTCAAACCCAGTTGCTTAAGGCTCCAAATCAGACTCCTAGGGATGACTCCGGTGCGTGAAACAATTATCGGGATAATGTTGACTCTTTCCATATTCCATTGTTTCTCAACGGGTTCAACAAGATCTGCATATTTACTGATTTTTTCAGTGTATTTGCTTTGAATGTTGCCAGTATTTGGGACAGAAACATCAATAAACATAACATGTTTCTCACACTTGTTAATCACAACCAAATCCGATCTGTTGTGAATCACTCTTTGGTCTGTTAAGATAGTTTTATCCCAATACAAGCGTCACTCTTCGTTCTCCAGAACACTCACAGGTTGGTACTTAAAGTACGGTATCTTATCTTCAGTCAGAAGACGACATTTCTGAGCCAACGCTTGATGAAACATTTTGCCACCGAATCATGTCGCTGTTTATACTCGGTGCCCACCAAATGTGTACAGCCCGAGGTAACATGATGAATTGATTCCACTGTTGGACAACCATAACGACATAACTCATTCTGCACATGGCCATCTCTAACAATTCGCTTCAAATACTTACGCTTTGGAATAGCTTGATCCTGAATAGCCAACATAAACCCTTCAGTTTCTGGAAAGATCTGTCCTGATATAAGCCAGTAGTTCGATGCTTTTATATAGACATGTTCTTGGCTCATCTCATATAGACGTCTTCCATGAAGAGCTTTGGCCATCCATAAATCTTTCTTTTGGCCGTCATTGCATGAGAAGTCCGCAACATCCTGTCGCGACAGCTCTATCGGAGTATAGGCATCTGCTTCACAAATTGCTTTATGCAGTTTTGATGCATTTGTCGCAGAGTGTAAATACATTCTCATGCTCTTCACTGGCTGACAAAGTTGGTTTCTAATATCGGTGAGTCCTCTTCCACCCATATTTCTCGGAAGTGTTATACGTTCGACTGCAGATTTTGGATGGTGCATGCGTGCTTTCGTCATTAAAACTCTCATTTTCCGTCGTAAGTTCTCAATGTCAGTTTTGCTCCGCTTAATAATGCGCAGTTTGAGACTGGGACAGCATTGGTGTTAATAGCTTTTATGATATTTCTTCCATTCAACTTCGTTTTCAGGAGCTTCCGGGTTCTTCGGAAGAATTCCTCTGCAAGTTCATCTTTCATTTTACCTTGGTCAATGTGCCTTGCCTGTCTCATTCCCAGGTATCTGTACGTTTCCTCAGCAGACATCGCTTGTATCAACTGATTATTTTCAAGTTCAAAGGCTCCCTTTTGGAAAATTGCTTTTACAATATTCAATGTTCGACATTTTTCAGGCCGAATTCCATTTTAATACTTTTTGAAAGTGATTCCACAATACTCAATAGTTGCTCAAGTTGAGATTTTGTCGAAGCATATATCTTCAAATCATCCATGTATAAAAGGTGATTTATGGGATACATCATTCTTGCTCCCAATTTAATTCCAAATCCACATTTAGTGGAATTCAAGAGATTACATAGCGGATTCATACAGATGACAAACCAGAAGGGACTTAGTGAGTCTCACTGAAAAATACCTCTTCGCACATTGATTGTATCAGTTTGGATGTTGTCAACAGGAGTACTTAAGATAATTTTTGTTCGCCAGTTCGACATAACATGTTCCAAGAAAGAGACAACTTTTGTATCAACATCATAGATCTAAAGTATTTCTATCAGTGAGTGGTACAGAATCAAAGGCTTTTTTGTAATCAATATACGCCATGAACAAGTTGCAATGTTTTGCATATGCTTGACCACACACTACTGAATCTATGATTAATTGTTCTTTGCAACCCACGGAGCCTTTGCTACAGCTTTTCTGATGGACTGCAATAATATCGTTGTCTCTACAGTGGGTGTATATCCGTGTTAAAGGAATGATGTAATGATTTTATACATCATTGGCAAGCAAGAATTAGGGCAAGAAATATTATTATTATTACTATTATTATTATTATTATTATTATTATTATTATTATTATTATTATTATTATTATTACTATTTATGTTTACACATTGCTGGTTCACAGGAAGACCTTGTTCTCAAATAACAACGGGCTTTTCACCCAGTGTGTTATTTACTATTTATTTATGAATCTCAATTTAGAAAGTTTCGGACAATGCGGCAAGTACTTAAGATAACATATTTCTGCCTTAATTTTAAAAGCCTTGGAGGGATATCAAGTTTTTGAAGGTTTTCTTTGACGCATTTTTCTATAAGGCCATTACTGCAGATAATTATTACTAGAATGAATACTTGGTCCTGTTTTCATTAATCTTTCATTTTATATGCCAGATCACTGTACTAATTGTTTCCGAAAATACTTCGTGCATGTTCCTGTAGGAAGGAACTGCAACATCAATGAGAAAAGTAGTTTTCGGCACCTTGAGATTTATCACAATATCTGGCCTATGTTCTAGAGTCTTGTGCGTCAAAATTTTGCGATCAAAATAAATTCTGACCTTTTTATTTTTCAACACAGGTTCAGGTTTGTATGTGTAGTAAGTGTCGACCATTCACACAATATATGGATAATTCGTCCCACTACATCACTTATGTTCTTATACTCAGTAGGGGCACTACAGCCTGAGATAATATGCTGAATAGTCTCGCTACATTGACCACAGGCCCGACAATCATCAGAGGGTACATCTGGAGTTTGATGATGTATTTCAGATAATTCTTGGTTGCAATTACTTGGTCTTGTATAGCAACCATGAACCCCTCCGTTTCGGGATATAGATATCCAACACTAAGCCATTTGGTCGTACAAATATCAGCGTCGACGTTGGAATTAGCTACTTCAGCTGGATATCTATCGTGGATTGCCTTCTGCGTCCATAGCTCCATCTCTCGGTCGAAGGATGGTTGCTGGAGTTCAGTTACTTCTTGGCTGAGGCATAACGGCTATAGTTATCATCTGCTTCCTGAGACACGCTATGTAGATGAGATGATACAGCTTTCGCCCGGAAGTACTCCCTCATGCTGATGATTTATTGCTGATTTTAAGGATACCATGACCTCCCATCTTTCTTGGAAGTGTGACCCTTTAGATTGACCTTTTTGGATGGTGGATTTCGAAGCGGATCATTTGGAATCTGATTAGCCTTTCCAAGGTTTCAAAATCCGTTTTCGACTATTTGATGATCCCCAATGTGAATGTAATAATTGGTATTGCGTGTATATTAATTGCTGCTGCAAGATTTTGAGAGTTGAGAAAGGTTTTGAATATACTTTTCATTCTCTTGACAAATTCCAATTGTATTTTTGCTTTAATTTGAGTATGCACAACCAACTTGTTTTGATGAATCCCTAGGTATTTATAGAGCTCATCTGCTCCTTAGCTGTTATAATCTCTCTTGACATGGTTTCATGTTCTATTGTACCGATTAGTTTACCTTTACTAATGCTCTGGAGTTTACAGTTTTCAATGCAAAACTGCATTTCTATGTCGGTGGAGAATATTTCGGAGACATGTATGAGCTGCTTAAGTTCATGTAAGGTTCCTGAATACAGCTTGATATCGTCTATATACGCCAGGTATACATTATATTTTCCGAGGCCATTCAGTTCATATCCTACTCCCATGTTTTATAACAAAAGGGAGGGGGGATTCATTGCAAGACATAACCAGTAAGGGCTGAGACTATCACAATGAAAGATGCCTCTGTGGATTCTTAATGTCTTGGTCACGATTATTTCATTCCTTGATATATGTATTGTTGATTGCCAGTTATTCATTGCGCACATCAGAAATCTTACGATTACATGGTTAATACCATACATGTTTAAAATACACAGCAGCCAGTCATGTGGGACCATATCGAATGCTTTCTTGTAGTCAATGAAGCAAGTATGGAGATCGCGCTTTTTGTCAGACGCCTGAGACATGATGATATTGTCTATCACAAGCAGTTCCTTGCAACCCGACGAGCCCTTGCAACAGCCTTTATGGGTCTTCGAGAGAATATTGTTTCCTTCGCAATGTTGTCTTATGACTAACTTTTACTATGACTAACTAGCTGTTTAGCTGGTTATGATTTTATATAATGCATTGAGGCAGGTGATAAGTCGAAACTGTCCGGGATCTGTGACATCACTTTCTTTTAGCTTCACAAAGGTGATACAAAACCGTTGGTAATTCTTCAAGATGGTTCAGATAATGATTTATGAGCATCAGAATCTTCTCATGTAGACAAGTCAATATTTTGATCCAAAAATTATGAAGCCCATCTGGGCCAGGGCATTTCCAATTCCGTAACTAGTTAATGACCGCATTTAGAAAACATCCATTGATATATCAGAACCTTCCATATCTTTGATCTTGTTTGAGTTTTTTGACACAGCCAGATAGCATTGGCTTGGAAATGGCTCTCTGATTTCGGCCCAATGATGTTCTACTGCCGACTTATCTGGCAGCTTTCATATATGAACTTTTCTCCTCAGATTCTCGTAGAACATCTTCTGGTTTTTGGGAAAATCCTGGTTGTCTTTTTCCCTTCTAAAGCTTCCGGTATAGCGTCGCAATCGTTGAGAATAGACGCTGAGATGTTGTTTGAGAGTATCTATGACATCAGTGATATTTCTATTTTCGTTGTTATACTGCGTAGCTTACAATAATTGTTGCTAATTCTCGACACTTTTCTCCTAATGCGCTTCTTTTGACTTCCGCTTTGGAAGGCTTCTTCAAAAGCAATATTAGATATGAGTTTTTTAATTCGTTGCTCCAGCCGTCACTTCCAAGGTGGCATGTACTCTCGATGATAAGCCGGCTGAGCTTCGATAGTTTTTCCAGCACTTAAAGTTTGTCAGCGCTGTATAATAGATGACTGAGTCAAGTTGTTCATACGTTGTAATTTGCCTCAATTCATTGACAAGTATATATTCATTTGTCAACTTCGTTAAGGTTGCCAGTTTTGTTGAGTTGTCTTGCCTTGAATTTTAGGTCTAAAGTGAGGAGCAAATTTCCAATACTTGGCTTTTTCCTGTTCATGTTGTTGTTTAAGCTGTTCAATTAATCGGTCATCCTTATCAATTGGATTTTTGAACTCTGCTAGGGATCTATGCCATTGTGTTGGAGTCTAAATCTAGTGACTGTAGTTCAGAGACTACACTGTCTTATGACTAATCTAAGCTCCAGAGAACTTCATGTCGTTGCATTTCTGCCTGGATGTCGGCCTTAATTTTCTGTATTCGAATGTGGGAGACATACTTTCCAGACCTGTAAATTAATGTTCTTCGATCAGCAACATTCTGCTCCGTAAGATGGGATAGTTGTGGGTATCGTTCCAAAAACATTTATGAAGTTTCTGCCGGTAACCCAAACAATTCGTTCCGCAACGGAGGATGCGGAGATGAATGCTGACAATGGCTTCGTTCATTTCAGCTGTCCATTGTATTCTCCGTCGTGGCACGTCTGCTTGAGTGGTCTCGAGTAATGTCCGAGAAACACTATCAGCAGGTGCGGCTAGTTCTTGATTGCTGCTTTCATTGGCTGTGATAGTATCGGGTGTCCCGGTATGTGTCCGCCAATTCAGCAACACACCACCAGTGGCTTGCAAGCTGTCACGGCCAGCACTGGCTCCAACCGCGCCCTGGCGATCCCCAGGCAGCGACTCCTTTACCGAGGCCTTACGACTATTAAATAGACTCTCCATATTACTATAGGTTTGGTTGGTGATGGGGCTGCCATCTCTAAGTCTCCAACTATGCTTGCCTACGAATCAACCCCGTAGGGAGGGTTGCCCTTACTCCTAGCTGTTGTAGAAGTTGAGATCTTCGTCTTGTTACCCCGGGAAGGATCTTCTCTTCTCCGATCTCTGAGGGAAGAGGGCTAGGATATGTAGGAAAAGTGTGTGAATGGAATATATTTTGATAGGTTTCAGGAGCATCAAAGCTACTTGATCCACTCGTTGGCTCCCGCAAGGGGGAAGGAAGAGTCGGTATGAGAAGAAGGATATATTATTGATAAAGATTTAGTCGCTTCTTACGACTGGGAGATTCCATGGTGCTATTCTATTAAAATCCCCGGGCACCATACGGTTATTATTATTATTATTATTATTATTATTATTATTATTATTATTATTATTATTATTATTATTGTTATTATTATTGTTATTATTATTATTGTTATTATTAATTCAGTGAATCCTCAAATGGAACGTCTATTTAAATGAATTGAACAAAAAATTAATTTCAATCTGCTATGCGTTCAGAATTGTCTCAAATTCAGTCAGCCTTCATACTGCTCGTTGTATTTTGCAAGTGTTCAATCCCCCCGGAGATATGACATAATATTATGGAGAAAAATATCTTATAGATATCAGACTTTTTTATTACAAAAAACAATTGTACGAATAATAAGCAAATTCCAACCACCTGATTCTTGAAAGCGTCTCTTTATTAATCTTGGAATTTTATTATTGGAATTTATAAAACCTATAAATTAAATTTAGTCTTCTACTTTAGATTCTGCAAATTTATTTACTACTAACTAATGAAAATTAACTGAGTCTCGTAACACAATTCTTTCTATTGATAACATACAAAGTGCATTCAATGTCTCTTCTGACATGGTATTTCTTAAAAATGTATTCACTCTTTCCAAAGTGGAGAAAGCTCTCGGATTCTACAGCTGTCATTGAAGTTTAACAAATTACTTTTAGTATTTTAACTGATTCAGAAAATATCCAATAAGTTATTATTTACTAACATTTTCAAAAGTGGTAAAAATTACTTCGGCACAGCCGAAGTCATTCCTTTTATTTAGTACATTCAACTCAGATTTTAGTGCCGGAGATTCCGAGAAGTGATTATGCATGGTGATGGTTTCGAATTATTTTGTACGTATTCAATAAGAATTGAAAGACGACATATAGTGTTATCAAAGTTTCTAATAATAAAAGTTCTAAAGTATGGAATAGTAACTAGTATAATATAACTCTAGTATAATATAACACAGTAGTTTAGTAACAAAACTAACTTAAATATACTGTGTCTCACTTTAATATTCTGCCATCCTAATACTTAGTAATTGAAAAGAAATAGTGCAATAACAACAACATAATAAAATGCAAAAGGTAAGAACACTACTTTAGACTATATAACACTTGAATATTTGGTCATGTTGTATGTTTAGAGCGCGAAAGAAAATATCTACGTTCGCAAGTTTGCTCAAAATATCTATGAAGTCTGCCATTTTAATATTCGGTCACCTAGGAAAAGAATTTATTGTTAGAATTCTTATCTGAACTGAAAGAGTTAAGAGGCGCTGCGGCTACACATCACTTGACATTTTGGTGTTCCAGAGTTAGGGTTACATCCTCTTGTGCTTTGAAAATAATATTATGGGTCGAAAAGGACGGAATACTTCATTTGACAAGATAACTTGTAGTGTTCACTCATGAAAGAAGCTATTCTGCGAGAGAAATTGGCAAAATGCTCTATCTGCCGAAAACTTCAGTCATCTTCAACCATCGTAAGGCGATACGAACGAGAGGATAAAATATTCAATATTTCAGAGGATTCAATATTTCAGTGGCATGAAGACGCCGAAAACATTTTGAACTTTTACAAATTTCGAGAATTTAGATATTTCAACGAAAACGAGACCTGCATAATTTCTAAATGTCCTTTACGCTATCCGAGAGCAAAGTTTAATCAAACAATTTGAAGCAATTTTCAAGAAAATTAGAAAATGTTGAGGTTTAATGTTTAGTATCCCTCAAAATCAAAATATCAGTTTCAAACTCGGAGGTCCTCGAGTTCGTTCAGATTGATAAGGGATTATCAATTTTGGAGAAAATCGTCTAACGTCAAAAAATAGTACTGGTCCCATTTTCAGCGAACGCTGTTTCAAACATTGCAAAAAATTAACATAGCTAAAGAACAATATTGGTGATAGAAATTTCTATTGCAGGGAATCTGTTGTAAAAATGAGTTCACATACTATTTTTTAAGGAGTAGTTGCGCATATGTTCTTCATTTCTCTCCGCGTTTTTGCAGATGACGGCTTCTGATACATCAGATTTGCCTCCAAAATTCCCTTCCGTCACTGTTCTGTAAGAGTATTTATCTTATTGGATGTTTTTCTGCTCGTTTGTGGAGGTCGGAGCTTCCTAGAACACATATTAGTGCGAAACTTATTGAAAAATTGCGTCAGAGTCGAGCTGGCCCTCTTGACAGCTTGACAAGATTCTTTGTTGCTCCCTAGAATGCCCTCGCTTATCTCACCTGCATGTCCCAGGTCTAATCGTCCCTTCAGAGTTATCTTATACAATTATTTTCTGTAAGACATTGATCTTTCTATCCGCAATATCGTGTGCTCGTAACCTCCACCCACGTCTTGGAGGGGAGTTGTCGATGATGTCGGCCTGTGTCCTTTTAGCCTGAGTTTTGTGGTAGAGTTTCCACCTTGCTCTACGGCCTTCTCATTCACCTGAGATGCCTGGACGCATGGCGTCTATGGAGCATAGGCGAAGAGCGGTAGACGTCTGTGGGGCAAATATTACCCTCCTATAAGTAACGCAGTATGGCGTATATTCGGAATGTCGTATTTAATTTTGGAGGTAATCCTCCAAAATTGTCGTGCCACTGGTGCAAAGTTCGATTTGATTTTCTAGATTCAGACTAAATGTTTAATTTAGCGTTACTGTACCATTCTAGCTCCTTTCTGTCCACTATATTTGCGAGAAAGAAAGAAAGAAAGAAAGAAAATAAAATGTATAGAAATAGGCATCCGTTGTTAATTTGTTTCATCAGACATTTTAATTAATTCCATTTAAAATGTTATGAAATTCATCCCTATTCAAGGGCTTGTGTATATTTTATTAGACATGATGTGTCCATTTCATGCCAAAATCTTACGTACTGTTAATAATTATGCACAGGCAAGGAGATGGTAGACTATATCGCCGACTACCTGGAGAACATTCGGCAGCGGCGTGTGTATCCGGCAGTAGCCCCTGGATACTTGCGTGCTTTGCTACCTGATTCAGCACCGGAAGAACCCGAGTCGTGGGATTGCATTATGAACGATGTGGAACGATGCATCATGCCTGGGGTAAGTTCATAACTTTATCCAATGCCATATAATCAAGGTAGTTCACCGGGTGCTCTAATGACGATAAATACAGCTTTAAGTAAAGTCACGTGCAACAATTTAAGGATATCAGGTGCTCATTGCATTGAGTTAAGTAACTTTGTAGATCAGTCGCAGCTCGTGGTTTTGTAAATGGGGAAGGCTGCAAATGTCTTGCACCACATTCCATGCATTATATTTCTAAACAGAATCTTTTCCGATACACGCATAACAGTAGCGCTCCTTCCGTATATTGGGAAAACTAGTTGAAGCTCAAAGCTACTCGCTGAGCTCCACAGTAATGCCATCTGGTGAGCATGCCTTTCTTCAGACCCTACGCCCCACCGTTGAAGGCTGCTTGTCCACAGCCTTCGCCCGCCCGTAAGCCTGTGCAGTGAATGCATGACGTCGCGCCTCGTCGTTTTACACAGGCCTTACGATGGAGTGAAGTGGCAGCCTAACGCTTTTGTCTTCCCTGTCACAGCTTCAAAAGCGCTACGGACGACGGTTATCGAACTCATAAACAAATGTTTTGATATGATTGTTGTATAATACAACTCATTAATCCATTATTAATTCATAAATACATTTATAAATATATTTTTAAATTTATTTTGAGGGACGTTTTCTATATAAGAGGCTCGCCTCACAGCCTTTAATGACGCGCCGTGCCTGTAGTAGATGATGAACCATCTCCTCATGGGAATACTCAAATGTGCCATGGGGAAATGATTCCAGAACATATTCAATCAGCACCTTCTTCATCGCGAGTACCCAGTAGTTGATTTTCATTCAACGGTCACGTTTTCAAGATAGGCCGAATACATTAAAACAAATTCGAATTTTCTGGTAGAATATTAACCACTTGGTTTTCTTCTGTTCTCTTGTCGTTTAACTCATATTTCACGAATCATTTTTTTCACATTCATTTGCCATATTTCACGAACGAACACTGCCGTTCCAACCGATCCTCCAAGTATGCAAGATGGCCACATTTCCCTTGCTCAACATACAACTGTCTGTGGTTGGCTGATGCTGACAAATTTAATCCAGGGATGATTTCTCTCGTGTTTTTAATCTTGCTATTCATTATGGCACGCCCCGTATTTTCGGTTGACGGTAAGAGGACATGCTTCGGGCTGGAGGGAAAAGATTTGCGCCTGAATGGAAACGTCCATCGACTGAGCTGAGCTCAGCGTCTGCATTGTCACTGCCTTTGCAGAGACTCGACCGAGAGGTTCGAGCCTCGACGGTGTCGGATACTAGCTGTACAGCTGAGTCGAATTCAGCGTCTGTCTGGAGGAAAATTCTAACGGTCAGCTGCTCTGATCGGTAGTTTCCCGTGGTTTCTAGACAAATGTCGGAGCAGTACTTTAACAAAAGGGACCGCCCTCGATCTTGCCTTCCTCTTCCTTGTCCCACCCCCTTTCTTACACTTACACTTACATGTACTACACTACCAAAACATTTGAACTATTGTGGTATAGACTGTCTCATTATGTCAGGTTACTTATATTTTGTAGACCCATATGTTATTTGACAATCTGCTATTCTTAATTGTGAGAACTTTAAATTGACATGTTACAATGAAACATTAAAATGAACTATTTAAAACATTATTCGATTTTAAACTGATACTGAACATAACGTTTCGGAAGTGACAATTTCCGCCATCTTCAGGTTCATAAAAAAAGAGAACGTGGGCTCACAATCATATAATTACATCGGTCAGCGATTTGTTCAGAGGTTGTTATTAAGAGGTTGCAGTAGCAGGCCCTCGCTGATTCTTTTTGGCACAAAGGCCACTTTTTGTGTCGACCCTGTCTGACCGTATTCCTTTCCTTGCTGTGGCGATACGACTGCGAGAAGTCTGCAACTGCAACCTTTGAACCTTGCGGAAGATGCAACCTTTGAATAACATTCCTTGACCGACGTAATGACGGTTGTGAGCTCGCATTCTTTTTCTATGAATCTGAAGATGGAGGAAATTCGAAACGTTATGTTCAGTATAAGTTTAAAATAATAATGTTTTAAACAGTGCATTTTAATGTTTCATTGTAATATGTTAATTTAACGTTCTGACAATACAGAATAGGTGATTGTCAAATAACATATGGGCCCATAAGAAGTAACCTGACTACCAAAACATATCGGGAGCTTAGAGCTTGTCCCGACTGGGGGTGGAGTGCCTCTGTGGTGGAGATACCTGGAAGTAAAATCTCCCGCAAGCCAATGTGTAGATCGGAGCCGGATCTCACAATCCAGCGGGGAAGGAATCACCCTCAGCTTCCGAGATGAAACATTCACTACACTACCGGGACTGATGACCACAGCAGTTGACGTGCCCGGAATCAGTCGATCAACGTCCCTGCTTTAACACCCTGCTTGAAGTTCACAGGAGTGAAAAAGCGTGAGAGGAAAAACAGAACGATTAGTGTTCGGTAAATTAATCTGTATCTTATTTGCATTGAAAATGGTTTATATTGAACGAGAACGAATATTTTCTTATCAAATCTGGCCACAAACGATCGATGCTATCTGAGTTATTCCGTGTCAAATCGAACGTATTTCCTAAAAATTTCAACTTGATTTTTCCAATTTTGTTAAATTTTTTCTCGTGACACAGAATCAAAAGAATGCGTATGTTTTTTTGTTTTGACTTTATGTCATTAGTTTTGAAAATATTGGCCACTAGTTATGTACCGAAAATGGCATACTAAAAAAATTCAATTCTCTTATATTGACTTCTAGTAGAAATAAAAATATTGTTGGCCTTAATTAAAAGCATCTAAATACTTTATCGTACAAAAATATTGTTTTAGAAACAAAGCAAAATCTGTTATTAAATAAAATAATTATTACAATGATCATAAATCTCAAATATTCTAAGAAGTCCCGGGTGTTTATTTTATCTTTGGCCGAAGATGCCGCGCCGCTTGCCTCAGCGGTGGAGCCCTCGATGCCCCGGGGCTTGTCAACGAGGGCCCGTTCATCCGATGCGTTCGTCGCTCGGCGCGACCGGCCGACACACCACAGTCCTCAGAGTGATCAACTACTTCATGAAATTTTCTTTGGAGCAGAGTATATTTCTCTACGACACCAATCGATCGACATAAGTCTGCCAGTAAGTGCCCCAAGAAGTTTATTAACAAATATACTGTGTGAACATTCCACATCGGTCGACAATTTTGAACCTTGTAAAGAAACTTCACACCTATTGAATTTTAATTGACAATGAATTTGAAACTTTATATTTATGTATTTCGTGTTCATTTGAAAAAAATTGAAAAGTAATATTATTTATGTTGTTCTGAGCCCCATCGAATAGCGTTATGGGTATGCTAATTTGATCTTCACAATTAAAGTTTCTTCTGATCAATTTTCTTCGTGGCTGCTCCGATGCCGTGACATGAACATTTACCACGTGATGTTGCATAAAATTGCCATTCAGCACAAATTACGATATCGGCTTTGTGATGACACAGATTGGACACGTTTTTCGTGCTATTATATTGAGCACAGGCTCCATCGGCAAAATTAATATTTTTTCACATGTTTAAATTATTTTCAAAAGGTTAATTAGACCTGACCGAAAGAGGTGGATATTCTTGATGTTGTAACTGAAAGTTTCAGAAATTCTTAATACATTCTTGAGTTATACCACTTCTTTAAAATCAACAAGAAAGGGGTGAATTGTGAATTGTTCATTAATCCAAAGCAATACTTCTACAGCATTTTGAATTATAAATAAATAATTTTAAGCGTCAGGAAGTAGTCAGGAAGAAAAACTAAGTGCTCAGTTTTCATTTATGTATGCATTCATTTAAAAATAAGATCGGTTGCTGAAAAATAAATTTATGAGGCTATAATTTTAATATTTCGCTCCAGCGGTGAAGAAAATCTACTGAAAAGCAAATATTTAGACACTACATTCGATTCACTGCATTTCAGTATCTCTTAGAAGCCTTTTGCACTCGGTTCCATTACGCGAGGACTAACACGAATTGGATATGCGAAGGATCTTCCAAGGTCTGGTTCCGGTGGGGGTAGTGCGTGTCGATGTTCGGAAGTCTCGCGAAGGGCGCTCTTTTCTTCCACACGTCAGAGAAAGAGCAGTGGGGGCATTTGGCAGAATCACTTTCTAGAAATAAAAACACTGGCCCTCTCCTTCTCTTGCATCTGCCTCCCTTCTGTTCCTTTCTTCTTTCATGCTTTCCTTTCCCCATTTGAAATAAATCTCAGATCCACTTCTTGAAGACTTTCGTGTTCTGACTTGTTTAACAGATCCTAAGATGCAATACATAAGGCAATAATACCAGAGAACATCCGAGAGCTCTGTCTGTTACCGCAGGCTGTGTGCTGGCAGCGAGCGAGGCGGCGGAACTATCTATAACAAATATCTGCCTCTAACACGATATCTAGTCAGAATCCATTTCTTGTGTGTTCGTGATAACGAAAAAAAACGATTGACGGCAAAACCCCAGTCCGTCCGTGTTTGTCTCTCCATCTGCCCGACATTGTTCTTTCCTTCTGTATGTGATCAAAGCTTTCTTTCTTTTCTTTTTTTCCATTTTATTGATTTTTGTTGGCTGTACATAGGTCCGCTTAAGTCTAAACTTTACATGTGTTTGAAAGGCTTACGTGCTAACTTATATTTAAAACTTATTTCTAAGACTTAAATCTTACATAAGGTTGAGAATTGGGTCCTCTATTCAGGTTCGAATTCGGAGAAGGTTTTAAGGAATATTGTAGGGATATCTGTTTTTGGTTATTGTAGGGATATCTGGTATGGTTAGGATTTTTTGCGAGTCTAAAGGTTGCGAGGGAAGGGATTTAAGGTAAATAATAGTAACAGTTGTATCACACTAAATATGTGATATGATGTTCAATGAGTTTTAAGTTGAGTTCTTCATGAAGCTGATGATTGGTGTCTAACCACGGTGTATTGGTTATTGTTCTGAGAAATTGGTTCTGAATGATTTGTAATTTTTTGGATTGTTTTTATCGGAATTTATCCAGATGGGACAATAATACAACAGTAAAGGTCTTAGAATGGTTTTGTATATTGCAATTGAAGAGTGATATGGTAATAGGCTGTTTCTGTAGATTAGAGGTTTTAATTTCGGTAGTTTTATTTTAGCTTGTTTTATTTTTTCGTCTATGTGCCGTTTCCAATTCAGTTTAGTATCTAAGTTTAATCCGAGGTATTTAATAGTTTTGTTAGGGTGATACCAATTTATTCTATAGTTATTTATTGTTGGGGTGGGGGATGTATAAGGTCTTAGTGTAAATATTTTTGCTGCGGTTTTGGATGGATTCAGTTGGATTTTAAGTTTGGATGCCCAGCTCTCGAGTACGTTGAGGTATAGTTGTGTTGAATTTGTGATGTCAATGATAGAGTTGCCAGAAGAGAATATTGCTGTATCGTCCGTAAATTGGGCTGTGTGAATGTTCGTTGATTTAGGAAGATCTTCAACGTATAAGGTTAATAGTGTGGGTGAAAGTGGTGAGCCTTCGGGGAGTCCTGCATTAATTAGTCTAGGGTTGGATTGATGATTATTTACGTTAACTGCATAAGTTCTATTCTTGAGAAAGTTATTGATAATTGATTTTATGTAGTATGGGGTGCCAATTCTTTTGATCTTGTACTTTAAGGCATGGTGCCATGTCCGGCCAAAGCCTGAGTGATGTTTATAAGCTTATTGTGTTTCTTTCTGGAATTCTATCTATATATGTTCCGATATTCTTTGTAACTGGTGTTGAGTAGACAATTTTTTCGGTAAATTCAGTTTGTTTTTCATTATGTGTAGGTGACAATTTAATCTTTTAGGTATAATTTTCTCGAATACCTTTGATAGAGATGGCAATAAACTGATTGGACGATAACTGTCAACGTTTGCAGGATTTTTATTTGGTTTACAAATGGAAATAACGATAGAATGTTTCCAGGTATGCGGAAAGTAATTTATTTTGAAATACGAATTATAGATGTTAGGGTAGCTATTCCTGGTGCAGGTAAAGTGATCAACGCCATCGACTAAACAATTAGGGCGATTTTCTCCAAAATTGATATGCTCCGATCGATCTGAAAGAACTCAAGGCCTTGCGAGTTTGAAACGGCTATTTTGACTTTTCGGGGAAATTTACATGAAGCTCAATATCGTTTTCAAAATTTTCTCCAAAACATTTGGGTTAAATTTTGACCTCCGATAGCGTAAAGGACGGTTAAATGAATGGCGCAATTAATTTTGTTGACATCTCTGATTTTTCGAAAATTGCAACGTTCAAGCGTTTTTCGGTATCTTCCTACAACCACAATATTGAAAATAGAGAGTTAAAATAGATTTCTTAGAGCATATTAGCAGCTCTCGCATAATTGGCCGCAAAGTTTTCCTTTACATTTTCTTCTCTTGTGTATCGGAGGACGGTAAAAAAATTTCCATTTTTGGTAAACTCTGTATTTTCGAACATTGCATGAGTTAGGAA
>BLKR01010497.1:0-54482 GCA_011170035.1 Teleogryllus occipitalis | reverse complement strand
CAGGGCAGTCCGGGCATTCTGGAGAGTCGTCGTGCTTGAAGCGATGCAGATATGCTCGAAAGCATCCATGTCCCGATAGAAGCTGTGTGAGGTAGTAGTTGACCTCGCCATGTTTTCTGTTGATCCAAACATCTAATTGCGGGATAAGGCGGTACGTCCACCTGCCTTTCGTTGAGGAATCCCACATCGTTTGCCATACTCTTAGGCTTTACGCCGTTCCTGTAGTCTGAGTTGTTCTGGACTCATAGACGTGATTCTTTTCTGCCGGTAAAGGGCTTTTCGCTCTTCGGAGAGTACTCCAACAGGCAGCATCCCGGCAATGACGCACACTGCGTCTTCAGACACGGTGCGGAAAGCACTGGAGACTCTCAGGGCGCTTAGTCTATAAACAGGGGCGATTTTCCTGCGAGAAGCTTGGATCTGCAGTGTATTAGCCCATATGGGAACTCCATACATCAGTATTGATGTTACTACTGATGAGAGTAGAGCTCTTCTCGTTTGCTTTGGTCCTCCTATGTTGGGCATTAGTCGTGATAAGGTCGTTCTGACCACTGACGCCTTGGCACTCACGTGTTCAGCTTGCTGCTTAAATTTAAGCCGCGCATCTATCATGACTCCCAGATATCTAATGAAGGGTTGAGAAGTGATTTCATGCCCTCCAACCTGAAGTGTAATGCCCTTCAGCTGTTTCCGACCGGTAATGAGGACTGCCTCAGTTTTATGTTCCGCCAACTTCAGCCCTACTGATTCCATCCACTGGCTGATCTTCTCGAAGGTGTTGTCGTGAAGAAACTTTATATCATCAAGATGTTTTGCGACGATTACCACGACCAGATCATCAGCATATGCCACCAGTTTAGTCCCCCTTGGTACTTCTTGTTTCAGAAGGCCGTCATACATTATGTTCCACAGCAAAGGTCCCAGAACTGAACCTTGTGGAACACCTCCAGTCACTCTGTACTCTTTAACACCGGTCTTCGTGTCGTACGTTAATGTTCGGTCAGTAAAATAGTTTGACACTATCCTTTGCAAGTATTTGGGTACTGTCATTTCGGCGAGTGCTTTCATGATGCAGTCTCACTTGGCGGAATTAAAGGCGTTCTTGATGTCCAGTGTCGCCACCAGGCAGTACCTCATCGTTCCTCCTTTCCACCTTGTTCCTGAAATGGCGTCTTTGGCCGTACTCACCACCAGGTCAATCGCGTCGAGGGTGGAGCGACCTTTCCGGAAACCATATTGGTTACTGGCCAGTTGCGGCTCGACGGCTGCCTTTATTCTTCGGTGTACTATGCGCTCAAGTATCTTCCCGGCTGTATCCAGCATGCAGAGTGGACTGTGTGTGTGTGTGTGTGCGCGCGTGTGTGTGTGCGCGCGTGTGTGTGTGCGCGCGTGTGTGTGTGCGCGCGTGTGTGTGTGCGCGCGTGTGTGTGTGCGCGCGTGTGTGTGTGCGCGCGTGTGTGTGTGCGCGCGTGTGTGTGCGCGCGCGTGTGTGTGCGCGCGCGTGTGTGTGCGCGCGCGTGTGTGTGCGCGCGCGTGTGTGTGCGCGCGCGTGTGTGTGCGCGCGCGTGTGTGTGCGCGCGCGTGTGTGTGCGCGCGCGTGTGTGCGCGCGCGCGTGTGTGTGCGCGCGCGTGTGTGTGCGCGCGCGCGTGTGTGTGCCTTGCCTTGCCATGTGTGTGTGTATGTGCATGGTTGGCTGCAGGAAAAAATTTTATTAAATGCCATCTGCAATGCTACTAGGCAGTGATATTACCCAGAGACAAGCAAATAAATATGCAGGTCTTAGCTAATTACTATCTGGTAATTAGTGAATTATATAATTATAAAATGTTAATTTTTTATGAATCTGTTCATAGTTTACAGTTTCTGTAAATTTTCAGCTCCTGGTTATTACTTTGTACACACATCATATCTGTTTACATTTAAATTTAATTTCAACAATATCTATATATTTGTGGTTATAATTATTCTAACAAAGCATTAAAACAATGTGCATATTTGTGTTAAATTTATTTTTTCAGTTTCCATATTCACTATGTAATCAAAAGATGCTCAAGCTGCTAAAAATACACACTGGTCTTTTTATTCATAATGTACAAGAGCTTGGCTAATTATTATACAAATAAATTGTTCTCATTTCAAGAGACTGAACTGACCTTTACCCTTCCAGATGAGTGCAAGCACTCGGCAGCTTTTATTGGGGGCAGCTCTTTCTATTGAAACACTTGGACTGCTAGAGCCTCTCCAGCAAGATGAAGCTCCAGCTTCTGTGACTAGAGAATCTGCTCAGCGTAGCTGTCCCCCTGCGCTTCACACGGTTGTTAAGAAACCTTCTACACTGGGAGATGCAGCAGCTGTAGTCACGGCTGACAGGTGCTGAGAATTAATACTTGCAGTTATATTTATTTATTATTATTATTATTATTATTATTATTATTATTATTATTATTATTATTATTGTAGTTGTTTATTATAATATATTTATTATATTAATAAATAATTACATTATTATAAAGATTTTGTAGCAAAAGACACTAATTTATTGTAGCAAAAGAGTAACAAATTCTAGATGTAGGCAATTTTAAGAAGCTTCCTTATGTAGATATGATTAGACCATGGATATTTAGGTAAAAACCTATTTTTTCTTGCGTTCCTTGTACTAAATGAAGTTTTATATATACATTTTAAGATTATTTGAAGTACAATCCATCAATTTTATAGAGCCTATTTCAACATTAATGCCTATTTGTGCCTATTTTACTTTTAAAAACCTAAAATAACACTAATTTGCCTTATTTCTTTTGTCTGTGGCTTTTAACTTTTTACTTTCTTGTATACATACATATATAATGGAGAAATATACATAGTATAGAGAAAGTTATGTAATGCTGCGGAAAATCGATTTCGAAATTTCAACAGAAATACACGTTTTGGGGTCCCCTGATACCGAAAAAGTGGTTATTTTGAAAACGTCCATCCGGACGGATGGAGGGATGGATCAGTTGTTGTTACAGCATCAGTTGAAAGTTGGTTTTTGCTCTCCTGTAAAATTAGGTTTTCATGACTTATGCTTATTCACCGGGCTCAAAGATATAATAAATTGCAAAAATGTGTGTTTTTTGTAAGTTTCCTGTTTTATTTGTGCCTATTCTATCATGTAAAAAGCCTAACTGAGATGCTGAAAGAACCTATTCTTGGCCCCTCAAATACATATTTTAAATCCTAAAAATCCGTGGTCTAGACATGACAGATTCTGAAAATTTAAGTGATGATAAAGAAATTTATATTGTTATCTACTAAAAGTGGTGTATTAACTTTATATTAATTGCAAGAAATTAAAAGACTTGTCGTTTAAGGGAGGTAGTTCATGGGAACAAGGAAGTTTTAACAATGTATAATTGAATAATAATAATAATAATAATAATAATAATAATAATAATAATAATAATAATAATAGTAATAATAATAATAATAATAATAATAATAATAATAATAATAATAATAATAATAATAATAATAATAATGATGATGATGATGATGATGATGATGATGATGATGATGATGATGATGATGATGATGATGATGATAATGATGATAATGATGATAATGATGATAATGATGATGACGACGAGGACGACGACGACGACGACGACGACGACGACGAGGACGAGGACGAGGACGACGACGACGACGAGGACGACGACGACGACGAGGACGACGACGACGACGACGAAGACGACGACGTCGACGACGACGATGTCGATGACGACGACGATGATAATGACGATGACGATGATAATGACGATGACGATGATAATGATGATGATGATGATAATAAGCATTGGATTAAGAATACAGTGTAATTTCATAAATATTTGAATAATAATTTGATAATTTGAATAACTCTCAAAAAAATGTGTATTTGACAAATGTCAAGGATTGAGAATATTATTCCAAATATTTTTTAGGTATCTTATGAACTGTATTAAAATTGGTTTTCTAAATAGAATGTTTATTTTTATCTACATTATATTCCTTTTTGTAGATAAATACTTATTCTTTAAGATCTTTCACTGATGATGTGTTTTTCTATTTCAGTGGTGTAGAGAGTGTTGACATTTCCAGTGCCAGTAATCTGCCTGAAGATTCTGTAAGTGGAGCATGTTGTCATATCCCAGAAGCTTCATCCATTCCACAGAACATGCTTCACAGCCATGAACAAAGTTCAAGAGTTCGAACTACAAGAGCTGACAACTGTGTTGTACAAAGTGGTAAAGGAGCATTCAAAAGTTCCTTCTCATCATCTACAGTTCCTGTTGGGTCTTCTGATGGGAGAAGCTTACGTCCTGGTAGTAAAAGTAATGGGAGAGTTGGAAATGTGGCACAAGATATTGTCCCTGTTGAAATTCTTTTCACCTCAGGGTCTTGGTCATGTCTTTTTTATGAGGTGGTTGATGAATATAGCAAATTAGGAGGATTCTTGCTCTCCCGTTACATTGCAAGCAAAAACCAGGGTGCCCTTTCAACCATGGAAGACCAAAGCTGTGCCAAAAGTGTTTGTGGTTGTGATGAAGATGCCACGAGTCCAAATGCGCCTTCTCCAGTGAAACAAACCCGTCCATTGCTGTATCTCCAGCTAGTGCAACCACACACCTTTGTTTCTTGTCAAGCTCTGACACGCAAGATTCAGGTAAGAATGATTAAAAAATTGTGCTTACAAATATTGGAAAATAAAAACCCTCTGTTAAGGACTTATTTACCTCCTTAATGCAGTTGAATTTTTAAAGTTTTGTCGTGTGGAATTCTTTCTTTCTGAAGGAATTTTTGTATTTACTGTTCTTAGCTGGTGAATTCAATTGTTTTGATAATTAAATTTTTAAAAACCCTATAAGGGACCATCTTTTTACATAAGTTCATTGAATGTTTGTAAATACCCATTTTACTTTCTCATATACTCCTAATGGAGAAAGTTATGTAATGTAATGTTATGTAAATTGATAAACTTTTGACAGAAAAAGAAGTTATGATGGTCCCTGAAGCTGAAAAAGTGTTTTTTTCTTTCTCCTGAATGTAGTATATTACTTTCTTATTCACCTACATTCTCAAAATAGCCTTGTGTCAGTCTGACTGTGTGTGAACACCATTAGTGCTTAAATTGTACATAGGACTTTCACAAAAATTGATAACCCCTGTTCAAATAGTAATGTTCAAATAGTCTCAAGTTTGAAACCAATCTTTTAATTTTTGCACATTTACACATTTTATTGACTTTACACATTTTCTCAAATCGAGCTCCAAATTTTTTTCTCTCCATTTTTTGCTCACATGGAGCAAAGTTCACTCAGTCATGTGGTATAGACATTTTAGCATCTGAAACGCAAATGAACCACCTAGCACTTCGGTGAGATTCTTCCTTTGTCAACATCAGTCCTCAAGTTCCAGCAAATATTTTTTCTTTAAACTTTTTGTAAGAAAACAGCACAATACACCAAATACAACATCAGAAAGCCATTGTCTTTTGAAGAGCTTGGGAAGTAAAATGTTAAGCTGCACCAGCCACAGCAAGTCTCCTGCTATTCGTAAATGTTAATATCTTGGTTTTGGTGAAAATGTGGCTTATCTTGTTCATATTTATGAAGGGGAAAGGGTGATAGAGGAAGTGCTATCTCTGTAGTTCAGTTGGTAATGTGGTGGCTTGAAGTCTTGTGATTTTTTGAATATTTTTGTAAGAATAGAGCACATTAGTGATGTGTTATTAGGATAGAAGATGCAACATAATATTCAATAACTCCAGTGAGATGTGGTAGTTATAATTTTGTACCCAGTCTTTTTTGGCATGAACTTTTAAGGTAGAGGGATGAAACTACCGAAGAGTGATGAAAAATCATGAAATTTCATGTTTTTCAATTTTTATTGGGTTGTATGCTGTTTTATTCTCTTTTAAATGTTTCAAAACATGCTATGATTCTTAGTTTTTGAGAAAATAATTTCTTTCAAAGTGAATGTCAACTGTCAAGCCCTTAGTGAGTGAACTTCAGATGCATTTTCCTGAAATGCAAATTTTCAGCACATTCATGCACTTCAAACATCATAAATCAAAAACTATTAAAGTTAATATAATTATTTTTTCAGCATGTAAACCATGATTTTCTCTAGTGAATGAACTAGAATAGTTAATCTGTCACTAAAATTTTCAGTTTTATGAACAGAACTGTCCAGAAGAAATTTTTAAACAATTTCTTTCCTCAAATAATCAAGTCTTCACTCTTTAGTTTTTCACAGTATCTTTATCATTCTACTTCATTCACTAGAATATTCAATTGTGATTCATTAAAAAAAAAATATATATATCTATTTGTTGAAGAATTATGATGTTTGAAGTAAAAACTTGTATAATAACTTGTATAAACTTGTACAAATATATATATATATATATATATATATATATATATATATATATATATATATATATATATATATATATATATATATATATATATATATATATATATATATATATATATATATATATATATATATATATATATATATACACTACTGTTTGTGGAAATTGCAACACCGCGAAGGAGCGGCATTGAACGCATCGCATTTCGTGGATAAGTTTGTGACATTGAGATCGCCAGGTGATTACATTTACAACGCCGCCAGTCACGTGGTTGCGACGTAGGGACTGCTTATCGCACCATGTTCGGGTATAAATAGAGGCGCCTTGGAGAGGCTACAAACAGTGACAGGTCGACCCTTGGCTCGCACAAGTTGTCTGTAAGTCACACCATGCCTCGTCGCCGACAGCGAGTGCAGTACGAACACTTGACGGACTTCGACCGGGGCAGGGTCGTTGGGATGCGAGAAGCTGGGTTGTCCTACCGCCAGATTGCCACACGTCTGGGACGAGCCGCCAGTACCATCATGCGAACATGGCGTCAGTGGTCTGCGGAAGGTCGTACCCACCGCCAGCGTGGGACAGGGCCTCGCTATCACACTTCGGCGAGGGAAGATCGACACCTCTACCGTATGGCCATCACCGATCGCACAGCGACATCCACCACGTTAGCGCAGCAGTGGAATACAGTGACAAGTCACAGCATGTCCGCCAGCAGTGTTCGGCGCCGTCTTGTGCAAAGGGGCTTGATTGCTCGCCACCCCTTGTTGCGCCTTCCACTGACTCTCGACAACAGACGCCTCCGACATCTGTGGGGCGTCGAACATCGACATTGGCGGGCTGAGTGGCAGCAAGTCATCTTTTCCGACGAGTCCCGCTTCAATTTGTCCAATAACGACGATCGTATACGTGTTCGACGACATCGCGGTGAACGCAACCTGGAGGGATGCATTCGCCAGCGTTATACCGGCCCAACACCCGGTGTAATGGTATGGGGTGCCATTGGCTACCACTCACGGACCCGCCTACTCCGCATTGAGGGAAATCTCAACGCCCACCGGTACATCGAGGAAGTCGTGAGGGCGGAGGTCGTGCCCTTCGTACAACGCTCGCCTGGAGCGATATTCCAGCAAGACAATGCGCGACCCCATATCGCTCGCATCGTGCAACGTGTGTTCAATGAACACCAGATACAGCTCCTTCCGTGGCCGGCTCGTTCCCCTGACATGTCGCCAATTGAACATGTGTGGAGCATGCTTTCCCAGAAGCTGGTCCGCCAGGCACCTCCGCCAGCTTCCACCGCCGAACTCTGGACGCGGCTTGAAGGAGCATGGCAGGACCTGCCACAAGAAGCGATACAGACTCTTATTAGCTCAATGCCGCGCCGTGTACAGGCTCTTGTGGATGCGCGTGGTGGCTTCACAACTTACTGACTTGGCATGTATCCATGTATTTGATGGTACTGCAAATGAAATAATGTAGTGCCTGTGGCATGGGTGCACAGTACATTGAATATCATTTCCCTAGATCCATTCGTTCTTGGTGTTGCAATTTCCACAAACAGTAGTGTGTATATATATATATATATATATATATATATATATATATATATATATATATATATATATATATATATAATATATATATATAAATAAATCTTTAAAAGCATAAAGAAATCAAATGTACAAAAGAAAACAAAAGAGACCCCAAATTGTAGAATTTTTTCTTCAGGTAGACAGCTATGTAAAGGGAGAGAGAAAAGAGAGAGGCTTTAGACATGACAGGGTTGACCGTTCCTTTGTGAGTAAAAAAGAGCAAAACAAAAATTCTTTGAAATGTTTGAAATGTCATTCTATTTTCAGTGTTATAGAAATTTAAAATGAAACATTTTATCAAAACTTGTGAGAGAAGTCTTTTATGTTGATGTTGCTGTTGATGATTATTTACATTTTGTGTTTTAATTATGCAATTTATTGTCTTTTTGAATTTTCGTGAGATTTTATATCCACAAAATAAAATGGTGTGGTGTATATCCAATGTTCTTTGTTGCTATTCTCAACTTTTGTTTCCAGGTTTCTTGCTTTGATGTGAGTGTTAGAACTGCTGAAATAAACCAGTTCTCTCCTCGTGACATACCTGCTGTTGAAGACTTCAAAAGCGTGCTACTTGAAACCAGAGGTGGTGATCCACATCCAGGAACTGGTATTCCACCATCATTCCTCACTGTGCGATGGTCACGCACTCTTTCAAAACCTCCCAAACTGGATGTGAATATGGGTCGACCCTCAAAAGTGCATATTAGTCTATCTCGCATCAATTATATGGCTTCTGTGCAAAAAAAGGTGGGTTTGGTAAAATCAATCTATTTTGCTTACTTTTTTAGAATGGAATTTTTGATGTTTTGATGATTGCATCTCTTATGATTTGGTGATTTACTTATCTGTTAAGTTATTTTCATTCTGTTTGTGTAAGAGTATGAACTACTTTTTTTTTTATAGATGTTTGAGTGCATAGAAGACATAGCACTTCTTTCTCAAAAAAAATCAACACATTCACATCAAAGTTTTTCTCCAGAACAGACTGTTTCTTCAGAAAAGCAGGAAATACCTACAGATATTCGTAGTAGCGAAGTAACTGAAAGTGGGTTTGAGATGAATGGCAGTCGCAGTTGTATTTCTTCCTGTGGGGCCTTTACAGATACAGTAGAGCAGGAGGATATTGAAGGCAGCGATGTGGCTGTGTCTGTAGATAATGCTGCAGAAGATTATGCATCGGTATGCCATTAATTTAATATTTGTTTTTGTATTAATTTTAGGACCATGACAAAATATGAATGTATCTTATGATTTGTGGAAAACATTGAAATTAAGGAATGACATTAACTGTGTCTATGTGTGAAGCATCAAAATAAACCACTTTTAAGTTCAGGAACTCCAAACTATGGGTTGTAAAGAAATTTTTAATTAGAGATGTAAAAATAAAAAATATAATTAGAAATTACACTTGATACTAATAGTCAACTTATAGATCAGATTGCTGTCTTCCTACAATTACAAAATTGAAAATAGATTTTTTTCTTCAAATGAAATTTGCTCTCTTCATTTATTTTTTTTCAATAAGGTCGTGTACAATTTTTTGAAACTTTTAGTAGTAATATTGTCTGCAATTTAAAAATGTGTGCAATTTAAAAATATAACAAAAACAAGATTTTCTTAAAAGCGGCTCCAAATATTTTGTTTAAACTTTTGTTAGGGATAGTGCTAAATGTACTCTATGTGATGACATAAACAACATTTTGCTCTATTCTTTTGTTTTTTCAAAAATGAGAAAAATGTAATTTTCTTTGACTAGTCTCTCACATCGTTAATATGTACATTAGCATCAATTTCTTCACGTTATTGCATTAATGAGTATATGTGCTTTAAATAATGTATGGTAACTCGAAACTTTTCAGTGAAAACAAGTTCTAAATTCCGCATTTTCAGAAACGCTCAAATGTCATTTTCTCAAAAATGGCTCAACATTTTTTCTTCAAACTTTTCATACAGACTGCTAATTGCACTGTTTAAAATGACATAAAATTCATTTTGTTGTATTCTTTTGTTCTTTCAAAAATTACACAAATGTTATTTTTTTGAAGTATATCTCTCATGCAGTTAATATGCACATTTCCAGTGATTTGTATACATTATTGTATTTGTGAGTGAAAGTGGTAAGCACTACTCCTACCTTATAAAATGAATCATTTTAATAGTGGTAAGCACATTTCTGAGGCCATGGGTCCTGTTGAGATGGATGTTCACGAATTAATTAAAAATATTCATTTTATAAGACAGGAGGTGTAACAATGACCTTTGTCATCAGACACACTACAAAAATCAAAGTATACACTTATGAATATCTAAATGGACATCACTTTCTTTATTCTATTTATACATGTTTTGGTCATTGAATTGAAGATTGACGATGTCAGAATCAGATTTCATGCTTTTAATAAATTTCAAACCATTGATAAATAAGACATAAGTATTAATATGTGCTAAGGATTAATGGCATTAATGAAAATATTACATATTAATGGAACCAGTGTGAATCTTGTAGAACACTGCATTACATGTACAATTTGAAAAATTTGAATAAAATATTTACATTTAATGAATTGTACCCCATTAATAATCTAAATCCACAAACTATTGTATTATTGGTTTGCTGGCCCAAATTACTTCAGCTTGTTCAATAAAATAATGTGATTAACACAATCAAAGACCTTTACAAACTCTTCATATATCATAATCATTGTTTAATTTCTTTAAAAATTATAGGTTAAATTACTCGCAATATTTGTACTGTATAAGAAACTGTTGATAAACTGACATTGTAAGAGAGTCGCTGGTTTTATTTCATGAAAAGAGTCTTTTGTTATTGTAACAGTTTTTACTCTCATCTTAATATTACTCTCATCTCCTCCTTATTATTTTGGTGTACTTTGAAAATATGTGTATTCTGATTTTTGTTCATTTTTGTAGGTTGTTCGAGGAAGTACTGCTCCTTCAGAAACTATAAGTGGTCCTGCAGAATGGTTGCATGGATTGTCAGCAATGACGATATCCACTGAACAAATTGTTATAGCAATTTCTGCGGTGAAAGAAGATGAAGTTGGTGAATTACTTTTCAACCTATCTGGAATGAATGGAAATCTATCAGCTATTGCAACTGGCACTCGAGGAGTTCCGGAACGCATTTCAGCACATGCTAATGTGCGTTGTTTGACAGTCACTACCAAAATTTGTGGTGCATCCCACTTGCTTCTCAATCCTTGGAGTTTCAATGTAGAAGGCTGTGTTGCTTGGGAAGCATGGCACCTGAACTCTCCTCTGGTAAGAGTCTTTCTTGTAAATTCTTTGATTGACATTCTCACAACAAACAAGCAAATCTTGTTTTAATAAAAAAGTGCAACAGTAAAGGAAATTGGAATAAATGTAAAAATAATTATATTGATAACAGATTAATTGGAGATCCTGATTATTTTCTAGCACATTTGGAATGTTTTGTGAAGAATATTTGACTTCATGAAAACATCCTGTGAGCATTTCAACATTTTTTGTAAAACTGATTAAAATGAAAAAATAAACAACACTAGTCATGAATTTCATTTAGAGAAAAAAATGGCAAAGAGTTATGAGGGATATATCCATTTTAATGGATAGTTGAAATGATTATTTTATGCATTATGTTTTTTGCTCATTTAACAATTTTCACTGATAATATTTTATAGAAATTGTATTAAAACTGTAGAAGATATTTCTGATCAGGACTGAAATTTCATGAGTGTGTTAACACGTACAATTTTTATCTGTAAATTCTAAAAGAATGATGATCATGCAGGTAACATTGACTGTGGATTCTGATTGCATTTTTGTGGATTTGGGGCCTGACCACTTACGCAGTCTCCTCACTATCCATGCTGAATATGCATCTCTGACTGGTCAAATGCGAGCTGCTCCGGAGCCTATTCCAATTCCATCATTTACAATCGAAGGCAGACTGCCATCATCATCTTCGTCATCAACAACTACCTCAAGTAGAAGTAGCAACAATGGCAGCAACGACTTGGAACAGCAGTATCGTGATGATTTGCGTGCTGGTGCTTTTCAGTTTGTGGATGCAGTGGCTGGTGGGGGCTCAAGTCGTCGAGAGGAAATGCCTCTGCCTTATCAAGTGGTGTTCACTGCTTCACCTCCCACAATGGCATGGCGTTATCCACAACCCCGAGCTCTCACTCGAGTGGAAATCTTCCCTGTACCGTTCAAGGTAATTCATTATGCCTCTCTACCAGGCGTGTTCTTGTTTTAGCAACCTTTGCCTGATGTTCTTCTAAAAACTGCTTTTTTGGTGGAACAATGCAATTAGGTAGAATGAAGCTCTGAAGGGTTTCATTGACTTCAGCGTTGAAAATCAGTGAATTAATTTAATACAATCACCATTTCACAACTTTTTCAGTTATTTACTTATTAAAAACTTCTTGGAACCAATGCAGTCAAACCTCGTTTCAGTTCAGTTCAGTTCAGTTCAGTTCAGTTCAAGTATGCCTTATTTTACGTGGCGAGACTCAGGCCATGAGACCTGCTCTTGTGTCTGACCGTACAAATTTTGCTAAGCTCCTTTCGCCAACTAGTGGAGAAAGAAGGTATCTTTCGGGAGACAATTTAAATTTAGCTCTGAGGTTTCATTTAGGCCTGTGGATCTTTTATGTTTAGTAAATCATCAAATATGGGACAGCTGGATTTACTTCCCCTCTGAAGGAAGGCATATGAAGGATTTTTCCCCCTTTCAATCGGGTTTGAACCCACAAACTTGGGTGTATCAGTCTGATAACCCACACACTGTTTCTGACCTGCCATGTCTTTCTGCCCACACCTGATTCTTTCATAGTATCTGTTCCTCCTGCTTATCATACTTCAAATGCTTCTTCAACTTTTTCCACTAAACCTATAACTTCCACTAGGCTTACTTTTTCATGCCCCTTCTACCTTTCACTCCACCCGTTCCTCCACCTTCTTTTCCTCCTTCCATTCCTTTTCCTTCTGCTGTTCTTGCTCTTTCTGCTTGTTCAGCCTTGCTTGCTCTTTGCTCTTCTTTTGCCCCACTAGCTGATTTAACCAAGTATTGGTGGGGGAAAAAACAACACCTTTTAGATTAACATTTTGAATTGCAACTACTGTGTTTTTGATTCTTTCTCAAAAGTATTTGTGCAAAATTTGAGAGCAATTATTCCAATGGTTTCAAAGTTTTTTGTGGCATATACAATCATTATTCTCTCACTTTCGAGGCAGTGCAAGCTAACATTGCCACATTTTAGAAAAATTTAAATAGTGCAGATTGTACTGCAAAATTCCTTGCTAGGTGTGTTCCCTTAGCTGCTTCATGCAGAAATGTCACATACATACACCATTTACTTGTGGTTACAATAGTAACTTTAGGTTACCACTGTATGACTCTTAAGTGTCTGAAGTGTTTTGTGATGCAACCAATTTTTACTGTTGAAGCTTCTAGATCTTACATTAATCAAATAAAAATTGTTAATTTGTTGCGTTTTTTAATTTGTTGCGTCTTTGTAATGGCACAACGCATCTTGATAACCTCATTGAGCGTTGAGCACTTATTATTACTATGATAAGGAGTAATCCTCCGTTACTTTTATATAAGGTGTAAGTCATAGTTTGTATGTCATTGTCAAGAGGACCGCGAGGTAGCATCTCCATGTACGTGCCTCTCTCATATGTGCTTCTGTGTCACTACCCAGTGGCCAGAATTGGGAAGGAATTAGGATAGGGGTAGGGTTTAGGGCACTTGTGAAGCAACCAAACTTATTATTGTTGGAACAAATTTCACCTGAGATATTAAGGGAATCGAACTTGGACCTCAGTGGTGAAAGGCAACTTCGCTATGAGCCACAAGCAAGATCATATTTGAGTATTGCAGCTACCTATCTAACTTTCCCACAATTAAACATTATCACAGATGTGGAAATAAATGGAGATGACAATGTTTGTACCCTGCGAAAGAACATTGCTTCTTTACTGGTTCTTTTGTGACTTATTCTGTTCTCAAAGTGATGTCTAGATTGATACAACAAAGAACTTTAAGATAACACAGTTGTGTCAATATTATCCTCCCCTCTTACTTTATGTAATACATATAAACAAATCTGCAGACGAAGTTCCAAAAGTATTTTGCTAACGTTTTCGCGGTTGAATGGCATGTTTGTACCAGAGCTTGTCTTTGCTGCACTCTGAGCTTCTCTTTCCTCTCCATGCCCCTGAGGGTGCATTCAGAAGAATGTCATACATTTGGTTTGAATTAGTCATATCTTTGACTTATCTTTTTCGTGACGGTGTCAGATGCCTCTTGGCTTTCACCAGCAGGTGTCAGTCTGGGCACTTGGAAGGAGGTAAGGCAAGAAGCAAAAGCATGCAAGAATGAGAGAAGGGTGGACTGTTTTTTGAAAAAAATTATTTAAGTAGTGCTATTTTTTGGAGATTGCATTTTCTTGCAATAAATCTTTTGAACCTTTCTATTACTTTTTTTGAAGTTTCCTCTATTCTGGGTTGTGTAGCTATTCAGAACAATAACAACTGCAACTATTACCACTACCACTGCAATTAGTATAATTTCTACAATAACTACTACAACTAACAAAACAACATGTAACACTATTTTTATGAAACTTTAAAACTTTTACCATTTAAAATTTGAAGAGAATTTCTATTTCTTTGCAGGTTGCTCAGTCACCTGAGGACGCATTGTCTAACAGTGGGATTGAACGTGTTCTGTGTGAACTGCAGTGTTGGAGTGAAGTTCGTCTTCGCTGGCTTCGTGTTGTGCATTTTGAATTGTCAGAGAGTGAAACTCGCCGCCTGCAGTTGAAGCCACCAATGCTGGGCTCAGTGGGTCCAGCTGCTCGCATGTGGCGTGTGAGGCTTGCTGCTCACAAAGATACAGATGATGAAGATGAAAGCACTGCAGACATTGACAGACAACCGACTGTCACTGTGTGTCCTCGTACTTTGGCAGCTTGCATGCGTGTGGACTCCTTTTTCTCCCCAGCCCTTGTTCCACAAGTTCAGGTATGAGAGTTGATATTTCATAGTCTATTTTGGAACAAACATTGACAAAGTTTTTGTTGTATCAAAATAAATAAAATGCGAATGATACTAATAAAAGGCAGGTTAACGGGGCTTGGTCATAAGTAAACACGGACTATAAGTTAGTGCTAACTATAAGTTAGACTATAAGTCGTGTTTACTTATGACCAAGCCTCGTTAACCTGCCTTCCAATATTTCATCAATTGGTCGTTAAGAATTCTTCATGATACTAATCAATTCAAATGTAAAAGTAATATAAGCAATAATGAACTGCACACACATTATCTCTGATGATTGGTATTTTTTATCTCTCTTTTTTTTCTTTTTTTTTTTCAAAGAGGAGTGGGAATGAGAAAGCACAAATAAAAGAATTCGCACACACATATTTAAAACACAATGCATTAGAAAAAATACACTTTGTATGCATGTAAATACATTTAGGCAAAATACATTTTTTATCTTTGAATAAAATCTTCATGAAATAAAGCCAAGTGGTGTTGGTTATTATATTTTTTAAGTTCTTTAATGTTTATAGAATTCTTTGGTGTGTGAAAATCAACATTTTTTGTTTTGTTTATTGTTCTTGGATTGTATCTAGATTTTAATTATTTTGCAGGTGGCTGTTGAAGTGGCTAAAATAGAAGTGTCATTTCAGAACCACATAAGCAGTAACATGCATTCACGACCAATGCCACCTCCACTTTCTCGTTTTACATCAGATGGGTTACTGCCTGACAAGCAAACATTTGCAGTTGCATCTGTTGGTAGCGTCTCATCGTCCATGGCACTATGGCAGAGTGGGAAATGCTCCTTTGATGTGGGTGGACTGGTACGATTGGACGTAATTGATTACGCATTCTTAACACAACATTGTGCTCTTGAACCATTTAGAGTACAGACACAGGCATCAATTACACCTGGTGCTTATTCTGGAATAGAATTGTCGTGTGTATCTCAGCCTGTTTCTCTACGCTTTGGCCCTGCCCTTGCCCACACACTGGCAGTGTCGATGCAGCTTTGGACAGAGAGTTTACCTGCTTTGGCAGAACCTTTTGGCATGACTCAGGATGATCCTTTTCAAGAACCTCAGGTGAACAATTAATTGTAATATTTCTGTCATGTATATATGTTATTTCTTGTAGAATCTTATTGAACATATTTATTTATTAATTTTGTATTTGTTTTTTGATGGTGGTAGCAACAAGCTGTTGTACATATATCTTACAACAGTGTTATTTTGATTACATCAGAGAATACATTTGATTTGAACGTAATTTCACTTGACTGTCATGGATAAAGTTATAGTTTGACAATAATCAGTCACTAAATGATTGTGCTGTATTTACCCAATTGTAAGACAAGACTTTTTCATAAATATTGCATTCGAAAAATGCTGGGTCATCTTGTTTTCACAGATTAATCCTAGTCAATGAGGATTTATGATTTTACATTGCCTTAATATGCCATGAAAATCATAAGTGTTGACATACCAATGAGTTGTGAAGACAATGAAAATATTAAGCTTCTCTGTAATGCCTAATTATATTCTCAGATGTATTCTTGGCATGTATCGTGAATTTTATAAGTGATTTAGATTGATATTTTTTAAAGGGCCAATGAAGTGACAATCTCAAAGCAATGGTATTGTTTTAAGTGAAACACAACGTTGGAAAAAAAAAAGCTTGCTAGAGATGGTAAATAAAAAAATTCACATTCATAGAAGTAAGCATCTATATCCAATCACAAAAAAGGATGATAAATTTTTCTTAGCAAACTTCCCAACCTTGGAAACTGGTTGCTATCTCCCACATTATATTTGAAATGGAGGAACAGAGAGAAACAAGTTCGCTCAGAGTTCATGACTCAATCACACAAATTAAATGATTTGAATTTTAAGTATATTCTGTTAAACATTGTGAAAGAACTTCAAGAATCAGTGCCTGCAAATAAATGCAGAACAGGAAGAAAATCTGGTGAAACAGAAAACAATTTTCTGAGGTTGCAGCAGATATAAGACTAAGAATGCAAATTCTACATGCAAAACTTTCAATGGGGCCTAAAATGTCTGAGGATGTTGCAATATGGGAGGGCCATAAAGAAAGAAATGTGAAGATGAAGAGAGTAGTGACAAAATGATGCATTCAAGGAACATGTTTTAATATTCTCATCATCAAGACAATATTGTAGTAAAAGAGACAAATTACAGTTTTATTTTGATTAAATAGTAAGAATTAATTAAAAATATAAAAAATTCTCAGGTCTCTTCAAAATTAGGGGGTCATCTTATATTCAAAGTTGACCTGTATTTGGGTAAATAGAGTACATTTCCATTACATTCACCAATTATCTAATTTATTAGAATAAATTAGGAAAAATCTTTCTTTCAGAAAGCTTACTAATTAGCAACTATTTTAATTCTAAGATTAAATAATGGTTTTATTTTATGATTGCCCTTTTAAAGAAGTTAAAAAGAATGTCCTAAAATATTTATTTGGCTAAAATTGAAGAAACGTTTAGAAGTTAAGACATATTTCAAACTGATATGATAATTTTTTTTCAGATTTTGCTCACACGTTATGTGATTTGTAATGATACTAACCGTGCAGTGCGCTTTGGACAAGCATCCACTGATGAAGATCTGCTTCTGTCAAGTCGACAGTGTCACTTGTATAGCTGGCGCTCACAGAAAGTTAAACGTCAGCTAAGAGTCAGTGTGGATGATGGTGTTTGGGCTTGGAGCAAGCCTTTCTATATTGATGGTGTAGGTGTACAAATTTTACCTTTGGATTCACCAGATGCTGATGATGTTTTATCCATCGTAATTAAAGTTTCGGCACTGTCAGCAACTCAAAGGCAGATCACTATCACTGGACAGTTAATCATTAGCAATATTCTCTCAGAAACGTTTGAATGCAAGATTTTGCCTGAAACAGAAGGTGCATTACGCCAACCACAATATTTAATTGCTGCTGGAAATACAACATCTCCAACATTACTTCTCAGTGCTGCTCACAATGTTGTACTTCGAATTAGATTCAAAGGTCTCAACAGTATTTGGTCCGGTGATATACCTCTAAAAGTAAGCCCAGCATCTGGGCAACCTTGGCTAGTAAAAGTTCCATTAATGGAACGAGGTCAGTTTTTGAGTGTGTGGTGTAGAGTGTTTCATCAGAATGTTCGCGGAGGTACAAGAGTTCTTGCCATGCTATGCCCATTGTATATGATTCGTTCTCATCTTCCTGTACCGGTCAAAGTCAGCATTGAGACACCTGGTTTGAAAGTAACAATGCAGACAACATTAGCTGGCCGAGGTGAACGTCAACAATTGTATTGCCCGGGTACAATTGATCACTCCCATAGGCTTATGTTACAATTGGAGCAAGGGGCATTACCATCAAATCCATATGTTCCTCTATCCTATTCCATGATAGATGAACAATCTTTCTTCAGGACTAGTTTAGAGCATGTGGATGTGGATCATCTAGCAGAAAATCCCACTGGGCCAGAAGGACCAGTGTGGCCTTTCGTGAATGCTGGTTTATCTAAACAAGAGTGGAAGAATTCAGAGGAACAACCTCAAACATTTGTGCAGGTAATGGTTTACATTTTTGGGTAGTAAATAAAAGATATTACTTTCATGTGCTTGCACTTCTGCACAAAAAGTGTTCTCATTGCAGTAGAAGCTTTTGTCATGTTGAATTTTGCTTGATAAAATAGTGTTTAAAAAAATAAAACTGGAATTTCTTTCTTTTCATGAGCATTGGCTTTTCCATTGCATTTAAAATTTACATTTTACAAATTACATTTTAATGTTGAGATTGTGAATACTTTTGTAACCTTGATTTCATTTGTAAAAGTAGTGAATTTACATTTTCATTTCTTAATTATTTATTAAGAATTAATTAAACTATTTCTAGGTTGCGTATCGACCATTGGGTCCTCATTGTGCATCTCTGCTTGTGGAGCTAAGGCCTTGGGCTCTGCTGGTTAATACTCTGGGTGTTCAAGTGGCCATTCAATCTGAAGATCGCATTGTATGCAGTGTTTTATCTCCTGGAGTTGCTATGCCTCCACGTCTTGAGAGCACTTTCCATTTGCTGATGTCCTCAGTGAGTGGTGATAAAAGTGAGGTTTTTGCCACTGGAGCCTTGCAACTTGCTCGTAACGACTGGGACCATCTAGCATTCTACATGCCTCATATTACAGGTGGGCCATCTTAAGACAAATATTTAGTGTAGAATTTCACAATTTGTAATGTTATTTAATTGCAACATTTCACAAATGTTAATTTTTATTTGTGTTTTTATAATATGTATTTTCTTCTGAATGTGTGAACTATTAAAATGTGTATATTTGTGTGTGTATACTATTGTGGATTGGTGTAATACTTTGAAAAAATTTCCAGAATTAGAGAATTTTAATACTTATAAAGTCTAATTTCTTTAACAAAATGAAATAATTATTTACATTATAATTTGTTTATTTATGAGGTAATAATTTATACTGCAGAGGTTAATGATATGTGTGATGGGTTTCTTTTTGTTGTACCAGTCATCTCTTTGCTGCACAATCATTGTTCTTATTAGTTGCACTTTTCTGTGACGGGATGTAGTGATTATAAAAGTAGGTGCTGGATTTTTTGGTAATTATTGTAATTATGTGTTTTTTATTACCTCTGAACATCACAGAAACATTTCATAAAACAAGGAAGACTTAAAAATGAAATTGAATTTACATTTTTGAACAAATGACAAAATTTGCTTTTGTCAAGTTTTTATGATTTTTTGCTAGTCAGTCGTACCAGTATGTTCTAGGAGTATTTCCATTTGTGGATCAGTATATTCAAAAGATTTATTAGAGAGAAACATTTCTTCTTCTTCTTCACCTTTATTGTATGTATTTTAATTGCTGTTATGAAATATAATGTACTTAGATTCTTTTTATTAAACAAACATTTTTAGAAGGATATTGAAAATTCAAAGGGTATGTGATGTCTATTGTTTTTACTAATTGTTACTAATGTCAGATACTCTGATGTAGGTCTAATACCTCAAGAAGGGAGGATGATGGTGACAGCCAGTGGGCCACCTAATTTAATCTGTGTGGCCAACCTTCAGTCCTGTATGGTTGATGAAATACGAATTTTACATATTCGTCCTTCATGCATATTTGTTAATGCTGGTTGCTCCACTTCTGTGAGGGTAGCACTTTTGGCAACTCATAAAGATGAACGAAATGTCTCCTACCAGTCATATCTAGATCACTTGGAACCTGTAATAATACCTGCTGTTGAACCATCAATTAATTTGGTGAGATTTATTGTTTGTACTTATTTTAATTTTCAGCATGGAATGAAGCAAACTGTTTTTTAAAGTTAAAAGTTAAAGAAACTTTCAGTGTACTATTATCCACACTTTGTGAAAATGTAGCAGAGATTGATTTTCCCTTACACAAGAAACTGATGCCTCGTTTTCTGTAGTTTCATTATTTGTTATGATCTGGCCCTATAAATTAGGGGTCGTGTTATTTTATATTTTTATTTTATTTATCAATTTATACAGGAATAAATCTCTTTCAGAGAGCACTCTCACTAAATACAATTACCTTTCTTGTAATAACTTTCTATTGTACAATTTCCTCAGTCAAGTTTTGTATTACTAACACAGGCAATTGAAACAGTATATACAGTAAAACTTCACTTATACGTTTTTCAGGGGACCGAAGAAAAAAAATGTATAAGTGAGAAAAACACATAACTGAAATTGAATTTTATGAGCAAAAAAAAATCTCTATTTTTACTCTACTGTTTTATTAGAAAACTTACTACCAAAAAAGAAGATTTTAATATGTAGTTTAAATGATTACTTATGAAAAAAGTCTGTTATCTTGGTCTGTTTAACATTATAAGCCCCCAAGGTATACACTTCCCCCTCCAAACGTGATAGCTGTCCCATCACCTCATCTGCGGCGGGTGTCGCCAGACGGTGGAGCTGTGGCTGTCGTGCGCTTCCTGTCGCCCACGTATTAGATCACCGTGCTTTGATCCGCGTTATCTCAAGTAACATGAAGCTTGAAAGCAAAGCAAGCAGCCGTGGGTCTTCGTCGCCAGTTGTAGCCCACGCAGGTCACGGCCTTCGTTTCCGTAGTGAAACTGAGTCACACAAGTTCAACAGTATCATCCTTTCTGTTCTGCAATCTGCAGTTCTTGGCTGGGATTTGCGAATAGTCTTCGCTACCGAAAGGAACTCGTGTTATTACGGCGAGCCAAAGGCACCTTTGGAGACTGGGACAGTCAATGCACAAACATTCTCATTTATTGGTCATCTATGTCATTACTCTCTCCTGGGGACACCTTTGACCTTCCCTCGGAGCTAGCTGTCGCCTCCTGAGATCCTCAGAGTGCTCCCATGCGCATACGACTGAAAGTTTTCGTTTTGGAAGTCCCGCTTCTGGAGGTGGGCCGGGAGCCGACTTTCGCTACCACCCGCGGGCTCGCGCGGTCTTGACCCCTCAGCTAGGCCGAGTCGAGCTTCTATATTACAAGTTTCATTAACGGGAAGTGGCCTCAGAGGGCAAGAGTCAGCTCCGCGGGAGCGCTCTGGAGCGTGTCGACTCGAGCAAAATTCCGGGCACGACGCAGATCGTCCAGCGCCTCTGCGGGATCATTTGAACGTTATACGGCCTTAAAGGGACTTTTATTTTGAACGTATAAGTGTGAAAAACGTATAAACGTAAAACGTATATCTGAAATAATTTTGCATGGGAATTATAGGAATTTATTCGGGACCTAACAAAAAAAACGTATAACCGTGAAAAACGTATAAGTGAGAAACGTATAAACGGAGTTTCACTGTAATTTGATGTATTTTGTCTTCTACAATAGAAATATGATATTAAACCTGCCATTCTTTGAGTTCAATGCAATTTTATGATCAGTTATGGGAAGGAGTTTCTTAATGCAAAATTCATTTTCTTTAATCATTTTCAGATCTGGGAACTGCTTGTTTACTCAGTGTTAAAGTACTAGTACTCTTTTCGTGCTTTTAACTTCCATTTTTCTTTTAAATTAGAAAGTGAAAGTGGTGTGTTAATTATTTTTATTCACTTGTTTCAAGTATAAGTCTTGTTAAAGTGGTGTGTTAATTATTTTTATTAACTTGATTCAATTATAAGTCTTGTTAAAGGTTGGGAGAGAATCAATATTCAGTATTTCACATTTCAATGATATTCTAAACATTGTTAACCTAGGGGCCTAGTTTGGGCATGGTACCATTCCAAAGCAGGTGGAAGGGGTTATGTGCGACAGTGTGCAGCAACGTTAGTAGGGAGCCAACTTGTGCTGCACTAAAGCCACTCTCCTGTCTCCTTCCAACATTCCATCACACTGTGGAAAATCTTTGATATCTAGATTAGCGTGTCATCTGAGGATGGCATTCCATATTGAAGGGTTAAAATTTTTAATATTAATGCAACCAGCTGCTTGTTGAATTGTCAAATATTAGGACTTATAATACATTGCCTTTTGCTTTTGGCAGATCAGACTCTAGTGGTAGGTGGGATGGTCCAGAATAGTCCAGTGGTGCATAATTATTGTATTTGTATTCAATTACAATATCAAATATTTTGCAATTATCTATCTTGAATTTGATAATTCAGCATCAGTCTTTCAATCATCTTCATTTCTGTGATTCAAATAGAGAAATCTAGTTATGAATGTGCTAGTGGAGTACTGTAAATAAGATTCATTTGTATAATGCTGACGTGAGTTGTTTTCTTCATACAAGACTTTAAAATTAGAAAATAGTAATAAAATTAATTTGATTTCTACCCAACATTTTATTAAGTATTAAAAGCATGATTATCTCAGATCTATTCACTAGTTGTGATTTTAATCAATCTCAGATAAATTTCCTTTCTTTCAATCAAATTCTTTCTTTCCTACAAATAATTGAAATAATTTAGTTCATTGTTAATGTACAGGAACAAATGGAAGGCACAGCATTAGTTCATTGGACAGTGGTTACAAATGCAAGATCCAATGGAGAGGCAGAATCTATTGTTGAGAAGGACTTTGCATTTTATGTAGTCATTGATATAGGACATGGATGGAGCTGCCCTTTGTATGTGGGTGGTAATTCACCCTCCCGGATACAATTTTCTGTTCCATGTGATCAAGCTGACACTAGTTCCAAGATTATCACAGAGACTTTTGTACTTACTTTTGAAGAAAAGGATGAACAGGTATGATGTAGTTTTCTATTTTTTCACTTGTTTTTGTTGAATGCATTTATAAAAAGTTTTATGGCATGTAAAATATTTGTTTGCAGCTACATAACTAGTATATATTTCAACTAAAGTCGACAATTTTTTTAATGTCAATCTGAATGAACTTTAATTTATTTAATTTGATAGGTATTGCTAACTCTCCATCCAGAAAAACATCCACAAATTGTGGTGTACAACAAATGCAATTTCAAACTGGTGTGTGCTCAGGGCACATCAGAAAATAATGGATGTGCTCTTCGTGAAACAGAACATTTGGAATGGTGGTGTGTAGTTCCTGAGAAAAGTCAGGCACATTACAATTTACCAGACACTGCAAGAAACTTTCTAAGTGCTCAATTTGTTAGTACCCAATCTTTTTTGGTATTTGCTTTGGTACAAGATGTTTTGGGAGAAGATTTACCAATATGGTCATATGGTATTGATGTCAATGAACCACAAGAAAGGTTCTTGTATTTGCCGGGCCATGGAGATGTGAGAGTGTCTCTGCACGTCCATTGTCATACAGCCTACATATCTGTTGAAACAGTGAGTTTTGTCTGAGCTTAAACTTTTTTGTTTGTGATATTTAAAAATATTTATTTTTAATGTACTTATTGAAATTAAACAGATTTAAAACATAATAGCCAAACAAAAAACCAAGAACAAAACATATTAAAGATAGAATAATATATTAAAGATATATGGATATGCTATTAAAAATAGAAATACTATATTGAATTTACAAATATATGAATTTGCTTGAGACTTAGTGGAATGTTAGAAGGCATGATTTAGCTTAAAGGTTCATAAGTGCAGAACCTTAACTCTCATGATTAATCTACTGAAGTGTGTAAAAAATTTAAAAACAAAATTAGCAAATATATCTAAAATTCATTTGTAGGTCAGCCATGTGGAAATATCTGCCCGTGACATTCGAGCTCGACTTCTAGAACATGGTTCAGAAACAGAGTCTCTGCCATCAGAACATGTTGGGGGAAACAAAAAAGTTACAATCATGGAAAGTATCAAGGATCATGATTCCAGCATTTCTTCACCTCCAGTGTCTGTGACTAAGAGCAATACTTCTGTAAGCAGTTACAATAGTGCATTAGATCATGTTGTATCAGAAGAAACAGCCTTTGCTAACACAGAAGTGACTGTAACAAATGTAGAACCCAGAATGTCAGCTAAATTGTCACATTTGGAAAGTGATGCTCTGAGATCAAGCTTAGCCAGATTCCAAGAACCACCATTGTCTGGGTCTTCTCGTACAGTTATTATGTGTTTTATTAAAGGTTTAAATATTACTCTTCTTGAAGACCTTCCAAAAGAAAGCACTGGAAGAACTGAAGTGATAGTGGTGAACTTGGATGATGTATGCATATCTATTGAACCCGGTGATATAGATGAACAGAATGAATCCCAAAAATTCCAGATTTTGGTGGGAGATTTACAGGTAGGAATCTGAAATATTGGAATACATAAAGGTTAGCTTAGGCACAATGAGGTGCGCTATTTAGTTTGCAAAGACTATCTAACTTCTTTCTTTAAAAAAGAAGTAATAGAATATTTGAAGCCATGAGAGCAACAGTGGACTAACTGCAGTTTGTCATGAGAGCACTGACTCTTCATTGTTGTGTACCATTATTGCTTTCGTGGCCACATTTCAAACATTTCCCTTTTCTAAATTTTTTGTGGAAAATTTCTTGAAATTTAATATTGTTTTATTGTGTAACTACCAAATCTATCTACAGTGTGATCCAAAAAAACAATAACGACATGTAGCACTGGGACTTATTTTGCAGATCGACAACCAAATGTATCAACGAGGTGGATTTGACTTTCCTGTCATATTAATGGGACAGCCTTCTGAAAATGCAAGACTTCGAGCCATGAATCGCTATTTCTCATTGTCTGCTCCTGCTCAACGACTTATTGAACAGACATCAAAATATGCTCTCTTACAAATGCACTTCAAATTAGTGATACCTCGCTATGGCCTAACCAATGTATCCACTGCAACACATGTGCGCATTATTGTCGGACCTCTGAGTGCCTATATTGAAGATACACTCATCATGTATCTGATGGATTCATTAGCATGCTTTTTCCCAGGAGTTCTTGTCATGACTCCTGAAGGACCAATGGTTGATCGAATGATTGCTGGATGGAGGCGAACCCTTGCTGTCAGAGTGTTACGTGATGCACTGTGGCGTGCACAGGAATTGGCAATGCCTTTGCGGTTACATTCTCTAGCAATAGAGCCATTATCTGTTCTCTTAAGTATGCACACTTCAGTAAAGCTCTACATTGCTCTTGAAGAGGCTCCACTCCAATTTAATACCTTTGAACGCAAACAATTAATCACAACACCGTATCGTTTAGGTCATGCTCTTACAATGCATTACCTTTCTGGTGCTCTGTTTGGCCTTGGCTGGGTTGTGGGTTCACTAGAACTTCTAGGTGCTCCTGGAGGTTTTGCCAGAGAACTGGGCCTCGGACTGCGTGATTTTTTCACATTACCCTTCCAGGGTATCTTTCATGGTCCTTGGGCCTTTTTGGTTGGAATTTCTCATGGTTCAGCTTCTCTCATGAGACATATTACTGCAGGTAAGTTGTATGATTTTCATTACTCTGGAAATAACTTGCCTGTGTTAAAAATATGCATTTTTTTCATAGTTAATGTAGTGTGTATTATGAAATTTGTACAATATTTCTTGCTGTGTGAAAACAAAAACAAGGCAAATAACAAAAAACCTTATACTTAACACATTGTGGAGTTTATCACATGACACTATCCTACCACAATACTCATTTTTTTTGAGAGTTGCAATCAACTGTCTTTGCCTGTTTGAAAACATGAAAAATATTTGGAATATACTGACCAAAGTGAATACAGGGGGCTGTGAAAGGTTCCAAAATCTATTGTATCACTCAGAAAAAATCTTTTCAAAACAATAAGTGAAGCCTTGTAAGTGCCAAGACAATTTCTGTCCACAGTCTGCATGTATTAAACATCCAGATTTTTTTTTCCCCTCAATATTTTTTTGTAGGAGAATATGAATGAAAAAATTATAAATTTACTGTTAATGTTTAATTACTATTTGTAGTTTCATTTATTTTACTACTAATAATTACTATTTATAGTTTCATTTATTTTACACTTCATACACATCCCAAAAATAATTGTTCTGGCACAGCAATTTTAATACTTCAAGGAAATGTATATCTTTGAGCTTTCAAATGTCAAAGTATTCAATACAAGATTATTTTAAACTCGGCACAATACTGAAATCTTACATTCTAGTTGTTAAGTGATTTTATATAATAATAATAATAATAATAATAATAATAATAATGCAATTTTGTTTGTTTTTTATTTTGATATTAAAGGTACTCTCACATCAGTAACTAAACTGGCATCTAGTGTGGCACGCAATCTTGATCGGCTGACTTTAGATCATGAGCATTTGGCACGTGCTGAAGAACAAAGACGACATCGCCCTCAAGGTCTTACAGAAGGTTTAATGCAGGGCCTTGCAGGATTTGGAATAAGTATTCTTGGTGCTGTTGGTGGAATTGCACACCATCCCATTCAAACAGTTATGACAAATGGCCCCTCGCCGGGAGGATTGGTAGCGAGTGTTGGCCGTGGGCTTGTTGGAGTTGTTACTAAGCCATTGAGTGGTGCTGCTGAACTTGTGGCTCGGGCTGGTGAAGGTTTATTATATGGAGCAGGATGGGCATCCTTGCCAGAAGTTCGACATAATCCAATCATTGATCACACTTTTTGTGGGGTCAATTCACATCTGAAATATGCATGGAAGTTGGTAGGGAGTGGGGCAGCTGGTAAAGAGGCCTTGTTATTTGTTACGGAAGCAACAGCCATAACACCATCTGGAGCATATGAAGCTGTAGCATTGGTACTTTGCACTCATGCTCTCTTCTTGGTGAATTTAGAAGACGATACAACAAAGCGCATCCTTCCTTTAGTTGAAGTGTCTAGCTTTGATCATCCATCAGACCCTACCCTCGTTTGCTTCCAGGTTTGTACAGATGACACGCTAACACCAGAAGTGTCCTCACATGATAGAGTTGTAGATTTTGTGCGCCGCAGCACAGGATTAGTCCACGGAGCAGGATTTGAGACGCAGACTGAACAAGAGTCTCTTCGAGGAACTTTTGTTGCTGGAGAGGGTATAAGCACAGAAACTCCTTTAACATTTTTTGTGAATCCTCAATCAAGAAGCTACTTCTTGTCCCTCTTTTCCCTTATCAAGAGACAGTGTGAAGGAAAAGGATTTACAACTTTGTGATGAAAAGTCTTCAGTGATTAATTATGTAAGCAAATTGAAATGAATTGCTAAATTTGTGACAAAGTCAGTCTTAAAGCATTCTTTCTTGGTTTTGATATGATTGTAAGTATACTATGTACAGGTGAATCAGAGCTTATTAGCACAATAATTGTACATTCCAATTACATATACTTCGATGGCAAAAAGAAGAGAATATTTTTCTTAAAAATAAAGTGTCTTCAGTTCGATATGAATTTTGTTAATAAAATTCACAACTTTCTTTGCATAACAAATTTGGATTAGTAGCTGCAATTCAAAGTAATAAAATAATTACAGAAGTGTTATATAACAAATGAAAGCAATACATTGTGATAAAATTAGAACAGAACAGTCATTTGTTAAACAAATGCTTTTGTCATTAAACACTAATGCAGCTTTGCATCATCCCAAACATCACACAGCTTTTATGTTTAATATATAATCCAATGTGGTCTTATATAGTTCTGGTTTCAAGGGGTATGATTCACTCACTCGTACCACCATTTTCAGGTTTACTTTCAATTAAATGGAACACTACGATTTCTAGTGGGAGTTGTTTTGATAGTTTCCACTATTACAGTTTCAATACAACCATCGACTATTACATCTTTAACTATCGAGTAGAAGCAAAGTTAACTCTCATAGTTGCATGTTGAGGGAAATGTGCGAAACTACTAAATAGGCAAAGATAGTTTATTTACAAACAATACTTTACAAGCATATGTTCACAACATTGTTCATAGCTCAGAATATAAATTAGGTACAAAAAATTCATGACAGGAATCCCATTTTCTATAGCTTCATTCTGGAGAAACTATGAAGTCACACAAAACATTACTTCTCAAGTGGGGCATAATTCAACAATTTTTCAATTAAGTCCACATGACCAAGTAACATTCTTCGGCAGCAGTATCTCTTCAAACCCAAGGCATCCAAAGCATCTCTACAAACAAATTATGAACACATGATATCCTGAAATAAAGGATAATGTCCAAGTGATAACCATTGCACAAGTAATTTCTTACCCTTCAGTGTATTCAGCTTGAAGAAGTCCCAAATACGCTTCCCATTTATTGCCGATAACTTTCCCGCAGGTAAAACAACGAATCGGAATGATCATGATTTAGATGCTGAAACTGTCATTACAAGTATATTACAACACTTTCTCTCTAATTAATAATTTATAATTCCACAAAGGTGGCCATCTAAATATAGTGAAGTGATTACCTGAATCGAGTTTTTAACAGATTACAACTATTTTTTTTCTATTCTCAAATGCGCTAATAACCCCAAACAACTCGCTCGTACAGAACTGAGAACGCAATGCAGTACACCACTTGCGCAGCATGCCACGGATGATGTTCAACTTTCATTGCATCAGGTATACAATCGAGGGCGTAAAATGTTTACGTAGAGATCTTTTCAGAGAATAAGTTGATTTATGCTAAAACAGAAAATTTGCTGTAATTTTAGAAACACTGAATATAAAAAATTTTCAATGTACAACGTTCCGTTCATGGAGTTAACTCCACAGAAAACCAAATTCACTCGACCGTAATGAATATGTTGTTGGCAGCATTGGGACAGTTCTGAAAACAATCTCTGGCGGTAGAGTATGTTCGAGAGTGCGTTCGTGTGATTTGCACTTGTCCTGTGAATTTCATTCTTTACGTCCATTATATTTCATTTTAGTCAGCAATTAGCGAAGTAAGGAAAATATACATCTTTTTAAAAGTTTTAAGAGTTTACATTACATAACCAGAATTATTATTACTTTGTAAAAAATAAATATGAATCATTCGGCCAGATTGACGAAACAACTATGATATGCTAGTATTTTAATAGAATTCTGACACCTAAAAATAGTTTCATAATACGAGGTTCTCGTAGAAAATGTTTCCTAATAATTAAAAATATCGAAAATATGATGGCAAATTACTATATAATACAATATTTGGTTTTGTGTTGCTGTGAGGTAAAAAGTGATTTCAAATGACACATTAAAGTAACAACTTGTAGGTATTTGTTATATAATTGTAGTCTTTGTTGTTTTTTTTCGAGGTGGACAAAATTTTAAAATAACTAGGTACAGGAAATCGTTAAAACGAATTCTAAGAGACCGAAATAATTTGTATTATATATAGTGTATATATAATTGTATCAAACCCCGGCGTAGACGGGTCCATTAGCTCTTACCTGTGTGCCTACGTCGCTTCGCTTGCAATCGTGGATTTACGGAGTATATCAGATCTTGTTCTGAAATTTTCACATGCTTCCGTCGCCACATGTATTCGAACAAATAGTTCATTTGCTCCTCCTTGCATTATCTAGGGTTTCTTTTCATTGCACTCTAGTGCCTTCAATGCTGTTGGTGTGAGCATCGGTTTCAGGGTTGAAATACAGCCGTGGTTGCCGCTTACGTGGCTATAACCTTCGCCTTCTAGGCAATCGGAAGTCTTACTACAGTCCGAGATCACGATGAATCCCTGCTTGATGAAAGTCTGAATCAACAATAGAATCCACGTTCAATCCGTCCTAACACCGAAGTACCATTCACGTGCTTGTCTCTATTGTACTAATCGTGCTTTTACTAATCGTACTTTCGTCAATCTCCACAACAATATCATCTCCGCTCAGTGGTTAACTATCATCAATGACCACATCCGTGAATTCTTCCCGGCAAAAACTAAATCAATCAGTCACGATTTCGGAGTACACTTTCAATTCATTCATCACCAATTGGCACGGTGCTTTCTAAAACCCTCAAAATAGGAAGTGATAAGCACCTGAAGCATCTTCAATCGATTCTCCGAAAACCATGAATCCTTTCTTACAGAACTTTTTGCACGTGGGAATTGACCCCTTCGGCACATTCACTTCCAACCGCCATTCAGATCCTTTAGCTCGGGCAATTTCATGACTTAACACGAATGGGGCATTCATAACTTGATCCTATGAGACCAACTTTCATACACAACTGGATCACATCCCTACATCCAGATTTACGCAATAAATAAAAAAATCAGCATTCAAATGATTTATCATAAAATCACGCCAACTTCAGCAAACAACACGAGAAGTGCAAATTCCTCACCTGACACCATGCAAGGTACAACAGAGAAAACTTACCTAAATAAATTATAGTTATATTAATTCATTTTTTATCGCTTTTTAGCTTCTTTTAGAGTGGTAGGAGCAAGGGTGGATCCAGCCGATCATTTTTTGAGGAGGGGCATAATAGATTTTTGTTAAATAATAAACATTTGTTATTATCATATCCTTTCATTATTTCAGTTGTATACATACTTTTTGCGCCTCTCAAGGCAACCAATCTCTCTAAATGAGGTGTCTAAAGAAAGAGAATTTCACAGAGACGTGACGAATTGCACTTTGACTTAAAAATATGAAGGATTTGTTGAAAAATAAGCATCTAAATATTCATATCAAATGCAACACGGCCGTATTTTTGAATCTGTATCGTTAAATAACTCCTAAATTAAGCGTTTTAGGGTCTTGAAAACTAAAATTTTGATGCCAAAGACCTCAAAGAAACGTTCATCACATCGAAATCTGCAGGATGAAATCTTTTTGAATATTCTATTACATTTTCTCTAGTTCGACGCTTCTCGATTCTACTTCAACTGTTCAGAGCCTGTAGAATCTACAACTGTGGGTGAAATTAAACTAATTCTACGGGATTGAATTACACGGGTGTACCTCTCTGCTCAGTAATAACGTTAAAAAAGAATAGTTTGTATTGTCTAGAGTGTATTGCATTGTTATCAATTGCAAGAAAACATATAGAATAAGTGACGGAGGATAAGAGGATCTTGAAGAAAAAGATACTATGTTATAGGCTTAATATGGAAATGAAAAAATAGGGGAAAGGGTGGAGTTTAACATGCGAGAGTTCTCGTACGGGTATGCTAGTATTGTATATTTTATAGTGTATATACGATACTAAACTATATTATTTTTTAATGATTACAAAATTCCAAGATAAACAAATATTTAAATAAATGTTGGCAAAAAAGGTAAACGTTTTTCTCTTGGCCTTTGGGTGGGGGACAGCCGTGCCCTCCCCATCCCGTATCCGCCACTCGGTTGGAAGCCGTGTTATTTTCCTTACTTTAAAAACGTCTTCCGTGTTATAAATCGTGAAATCAGTGGTAATATTGTGAAGTGGTTTGCATTAAAAGCGTCTACGATGTTATAAACCGTAAAATCAGTAAAATATTGGGAAGTGATTAGGAATTGTAAAGGGATAATTTAAACGTTTTTCAATATAATATAAACGATTCCTGTCTGGTAAACGATGACTCCTGCACACCGATTGGAAGAGAATCGGATCATGTTAAGTCCAACGATATCCTGCTTCAGTGCAGTAGTGGAGAATGCCAATGCTAATGTGCACATTAAACCCGAGATCAACCCAATTCGCCATTGTTCATTCAACACGATTTGTTTTTTAATATCAGTAATTAACTAGAGGTGCTACAGAATGGCACAGACTTTCTCGTAGTAAAGTTTTCTAATTTCCTTGGTGTGGACTAGTACTATACAGTCTTGTCCCTCCTTGCCTGCTTCCATCTATTGCGACCCAAAGTTTTTTTAAATTTTCGCAACGTTTCGGTTTCCAAATAGTAAAACCTAAATTATATTTTAATTATATTAAATAAGGCTATAATGTCGTCCTAAATAGCAATTTTCTTTGAAAAATTTGAAGCAGTTTTTATGAAAATGGCGATTAAGCATTGCTGTAAATGCGAAATTTGAAGATCTTTTTCACAGAAATCTATTGAGTTTACAAAATACTTCATTTGAAGTCATTTGGAGCATCTCCACTAACAAATGCAATAGTGTATACAAATTGATGGAAATGTGCATATTAACGGCGTGAGAGATATTGAAAAAAAATTACATTTGGGTAATTTTCTAAAAACCAAAAGAGTACACGGAAATGAACTTTACGTCATATTAAACAGTGTCATTATTACTATCCCTTACAAAAGTTTACAGAAAACATTTGGAGCCATTTTTGAGAAAATGGCGTTTGAGTGTTCCTGAATATGCGGAATTTTGAGCTCATTTTCACAGAAAACTATTGAGTTTTCCAGAAACTTTATTCGATATTATTTAAAGCACATTTACTCATAAATATAATACTGTAAAGAAGTTGCCGATAATGTAAATATTACCGACCTGAGAGACAAGACAAAAAAATCACATTTTTGTAATTTTTGAAAAAAGAAAAGAATAGTGCAATATGGTGTTTATGTCATCGGATAGGGTACATTTGGTACTATCCCTAACAAAAATTTAAAGAAAAAATTTGAAGCAATTTATGAACAAATATTGTTTTTGTCATTTTTTAAAATTGCAAATATTGCATGCACTATTGCACGAAAACTACTAGAATTAAAAAAATCTACATGACTTTAATGAAAGAGATATTTATGGAAAACAAATTTCATTTGTAGGAAAAATTTCTATCTTCAGTTTTATAGGTGTAAGAAGACGCCGGAAAAAATCCAAACTTTTGTAATTTTCGAAACTTTAGAGTAAAAGCGTGGAAATCGAACCTATGACAATTTTATAAGTGTATTTTACTCTTCTTACAAGAAATTTAAAGAAAAAATTTGGAGCCGTTTTTGAGAAAATTTTGAAATTGTCCCTCCCCGGACATTATTACATATTCTCCCGTATATACGTATGTATACGAGAAAGTAAAAAGGAATTTAAAACAAAATTGGTTTATATTAATTTGCGCTTATAACTCTGTTAAACAATAAAATTACACAACTTGTTTACACAACACAAAATACACCACAAAATTAACAACAAAAAGTTTGATCAGTTATTTTCTTCGCGTTGGATTGCTTCCTTGCGTGACTGACGTGCTCGGACTGTGCTCCAATATTTTACTAATTTTGACTACTTTCTCACATCTTTCAGGTACCTTTTGTTTTTAAATTGTTTTCTTTACTTGTTTACTTGTTACAGGAACGCTGAAAGAGATTTATATTGTCCGAAGCAGTGGAAAAGAAGTAAATAGTTATTTGTTTAAAAGACAGCGTAACGGACAAACGTGCATTTTAACGAGTTCAAAGACTTTTAATACATATTTGGTGTACAAATAAATTTAGTTTTGCGTAAAGGGTTAAACAACTAGTGAAAGTGTTGTGATAATTGTGAAAAACATCAAAATTCAAAGTTTCGCATATATTAGTAACGGAAAATTTTGAACCTTGTGATTTCAAAAGAATATCAAAGTGGTGAATTTTTGTGGCCTTTAAAGAGGTAAAGTATAGTAATCTAATTGTATTTATTAGTTTGCAGCTTAGATCTATTAACGGAAACACACTCAACTCTACTCGCAATTAACCAATAACATTTAAATACTAATTAGAATCACATTTCTTTTATTTTTTAAATAAATAACGTAATAATTTTTTAAATAAATACGTAACTTAAATTAAATAATTTAATACACGTAAATTAAAAAGATAATTTAGGAAACATTTTTGACACATAATCTGATTTCTCATCTAATTATTTATTCTCATATTTGCCACGCATTTGATACGCATTCGTGACATGGCTACTATTCGTTATACACTTTCTACTCTGTACACTCTCAAAGCCGACCTTCTGAAAGCCTTCACACACGTAAACAAAAATTTAGATGAACATATCCGAAGGCTCGAAGAGGTCGTTCAAAATTCAGACGGTTGGACAACAATAGGCAACACCGCAGAAACTTTCAACCGTCCATCCGCGAAAGCAAAAACACAATCATCACAACCAATCATGACTCAAAACAGATTTGCTGTGTTAGATTATGACAATGATTTTCCATGCCTTCCCAATCCTCACTACCCCCTCCCATCATCGACACGTCCACCCACAAACCGACGCAAACAGGCTAGCAAGCGCAAAGAAACAAAGACACGTAGAGTTGCGCAACTTGGCCCACAAGTGAACAAGCACATTCCTACTGAGCCCACGAAAAAGGTACTAATTTTAGCAGATAGCCATGGGCGACAAATCTCCTCCCTGCTCAGTGGGAAACTCCCATCCAATTTCTCTGTCATGTGTGTGTTTAAACCTAACGGGAGGTTTGCCGACGTGATCAGTGAATTGGACACCCACACAAAAACTCTCACCAAACGGGATACAGTCATCATCATAGGAGGGCAGAATGACATCAATTTGGGTGGTCACTTTACACCTGAGCAACATGTTGACAAACTACAACGTGCCGCCCAAAACACGAACATTGTAATCTCGACTCTGCCCTTCTGGTACAACAAACCAACACTGTGCAAAGAAATTAGACACGCAAACAACAAATTAAAACTGCATCTGAGAGGCACACATGTTAAATTATTTGAGCTTAACTTTCTCTCAGAAAAACACTTCACCCGGCATGGTCTTCACTTGAACCTTGTCGGAAAACATGCACTCGGTAGCGAACTTGCCAAACACATCCTTACACCTCAGCAGTATCCTATCCAAGATTCATCCCCACCTACATCTCCTAGTTCTCTTCCATCCTCCGGAACCCCTTTGGACCCAATTACCTTATCCCCTGAACCTAATCCTTGTACTACCTCTCCCATTATTCATTCCCCTACATCTGTAACCCCTCCTTCCTCACCTCCTAACACTGCTGGGACACGATACTTCCTTCGACCACGCACTCGAGGTAAAAATGAGATAAATAAATAGCAACTAGAGTCAGATGCAGCAGAAAAGCATCCGTGTAGGTACATGCAAAATATTCAAATAATGCATCATAATGTGCAATTTCTTTCAAATAAAATTGAATTTATCGAGGCAGCATTAGAGTGTGATCTCAGTCAAATAGATGTTCTTTGCTTTACAGAACATTGGTTATCTGATAATGATCTAAACACACTCCAAATTCCTAGTTTTTACCTTGCAGGATCTTATTGTAGAGCAAGGGAATCAAATAAAGGCCCTGCTTACGGAGGTTCGTGTATTTATGTAAGAAATAATATTGATTCTACCTTCTTGTCAGAATTCAATCTATATGCAGTTGAAAAAGTTTTTGAAATAACAGTTGTACATCTTACTACGCTCAAAATTATTTTACTTTGCATCTACAGACCTCCAACAAAGCAAGCTTTAGATTATTTCAATTTCGTAGAAAATCTAGAGATAACTCTGAACAAAATTAGTAATCTCTCTTTTAAATCCATTGTTGTATGTGGAGATTTCAATATTGATTTTCTGAGCGAATCCCACGAAAAAGAGCAGTTTCTCAATTTAATTCATTCTTTTAATTTAGATATTACAGTGAACGTACCTACACGGAATACTCTTAAATCACAAACAGCAATAGATCAAATTATAATTAACAAAACCACAACTAGATATGAAATAATAACGAATAATCTAGGTTACAGTGACCACGATGCACAAATTCTTACAATTACTAATAACATGAATACTGACACAATAAATAAAACACGCATGTGCAGAGCATTTACTACAGTTAACATAAAGTTATTTACGGACTACTTGCTGAAAGAATCATGGGAGGCAGTTTATAACGCTATTGACACAAATGAAAAATATAATTTATTTTTCTCAAAGCTTTCATTTCTCTTTAACGCATGCTTTCCTATTAAAAAGAGAAAATTAAACATTTCACGAAAAAGTAATACTTGGATCACAAAAGGAATTAGAACATCGTGTAAAAATAAACGTACTCTCTACTTTATTTCTAAACGTCATGACGTATCTCAAGATTTCCTTATCTACTTTAAAAAATACAAAACATTGTTACGAAAAGTCATAAGGCAGGCTAAAATCATGAAAAACGATCAGGATATTTTGAACTCAAATAATAAAACAAAAGCAATGTGGAATATAATAAAAAATACTACCAAATCAACTAGAAAACCCGTAGAGAATGTTGTTTTAAAATATAACGATATAAATGTGAACGATCCGGCAACAGTGGCTAATCTCTTTAACCAATACTTTTCGAGAATTGCTGCCGATCTCACTAAGGGTCTTCAGCCACAAAATTCAATAATAGACTGTTCACCCAAAATTTTAGACACGATGTTCGTTTCCGAAACTTCTTCCTATGAAATTCTCAAAATAATCGGCAAACTAAGAAATAAATATTCGTCCGGTTTAGATGAATTCCCGGATGCTTTGTTAAAGACCTGTGCGTATGCCATTATACACACGTTAACTCATATTTAATTCATCGTTATGCACCGGAACGTTTCCAGATATTTTCAAAACAGCTAAAATTAAGCCGCTCTTCAAAAAAGGCAACAAAAATGAAATTCAAAATTATCGGCCCATTTCTCTTCTATCAGTTTTTTTCAAAAATATTAGAGAGACTTTTTTACGTACGAATGGAAACCTTTCTCAGTAAACACGACGCGCTTTCAGATTGCCAACATGGATTTAGAAAATCAAAATCAACGGAAACAGCTATATTTTCTTTTCTTAAAGATGTCACCTCATCATTGGATCAAAACGAGGCACCTATTGGATTATTTTTAGATCTCTCAAAAGCTTTTGACGTCATTGATCATGACATTTTACTTTCAAAATTACCTTCATATGGAATCCGTGGTATTGCTCTAGATTGGTTATGTTCGTACCTTAAACAACGATCTCAGAGTTGAAATACCTTACTGGAATGATGGAACATTACGTACGCACCTTTCCGACTCTTTGCCCATTGCATGTGGAGTTCCTCAAGGATCGATTTTAGGCCCTATTCTGTTCCTACTTTACGTAAACGATATGCCCTCGACGATTCGAAACGGAAGAACGGTTCTCTTTGCGGATAATACGAACATCCTTTGCAATAAAGAAACCATAAATAGTACAATATCAGATGTTTCAAATTGGTTCCGAAATAACAAATTAATAGTAAACGAAAATAAAACGGTTTTAATGCAGTTTTCCATTTCAAATAAACAATTCTGTGCTCCATTGAAAATGAACAGTGTACCATTGACTGATGTTAAGGCAACACAATTTTTAGGTCTCTCAATTCAGTCAAACCTTAAATGGAACCTCCATTTAAATGAATTGAACACAAAATTAAGTTCATTATGCTACGCGTTCAGAATTCTTGCAAATTCAGTCAGCCTTCACACTGCTCGTTGTGTATACTTCGCGAATGTTCATTCCCGCCTGAGATATGGCATAATATTCTGGGAAATACATCTTATAGCTCCCAGACTTTTAGATTACAAAAACGAATTGTACGAATAATAACCAAATCCCACCCACGTGATTCATGTAAGCCTCTCTTCATTAATCTAGGAATTCTACCATTACCGTGTCTTTTTCTTTACGAATCAGTGGTTTTTGTAAAAAATGACTTGCTCACGGGCGGGAATATTTTTTCAGAAAATGCCAAAGTCTATTACTATAACACTCGACGTAGAAATCATATTCATCAGGTGACAGTATCAACAGCTCATTACAAAAAATTCACATACAATACATGTACATTATTTTACAACACTTTGCCAGACGACATTAAACGATTAAATTCAATAAAAAGTTTAAATGACAAGTGAAATCGTTTCTGCTGCATAACTGTTTCTATACAATTAGAGACTATACTGAGCATCACAAGAAAAGTAACATTAATTTTAACAATGATACATAATGCATTATTTACCATTTGGACTGTATAAATGAGTATAAACAACCTGTAACAACTATTGTACTACAACTTCCGGGTCAATGACCCCCATCTCGATCAGGTTTTTCGTCCAGTTTCCCTGATCCATTGAGCAAATGCTGAAATGGCCCCTTGTTTTGCTTCTGGACATAAATGTAACTTCATTTTCTGTGCACGTCTTCTAGAATTCAGTGGGAAATACAATTATTCAAATTATCGTTTCCATGTTGTCGTGGCAGGAAGTAATAAGAGCCAAAATTTATTGCTTATTTATCTTTGAAAATAGATTTTATTGCATGGGAGTTTCTTTTTTGTTGTTTTTTTCTCCCTTTCAAAATTCAAAATTTATTGCTTATTTACCCTTGAAAATAGATTTTTTACATGGGAGTTTTTTTGTTTTTTTTCTCCCTTTCAAAATTCAAAATTTATTGCTTGTTTATCCTTGAAAATAGATTTTATTACATGGGAGTTTTTTTTTTCTCCCTTTCAAAAATTCAAAATTTAAGTAGTCTATGACTTAGTGTAGGGATCACAGAATTTTGAAAATGTGCACACAATTCACTTTTCCCCATAGCACGTCATACGCAGTTTCTAACTGTTTTTTTGACGTAAAATAAATAAATAAATTCTTAATTTATAAATTAACAAACAGAATTTTTAACATTATGATCTAACTTAACATCAAACTGATCTCAAAATTAGTTTGTATTTATTATACACTAAAACAAAAGAATTGTTTGGTAATGTTTTCCACAGTTGAAATCAGCCAATCTTCGCCAATTTTGTCTATAAAGAGATGTGCCCAAATGAGTAAGGTGACCGGACGTCCCGTATTAGCCGGGACAGTCCCTTGTTTTGAGTCCCTGTTACGTATTTCTTTTTTAAGGAAAACAGGACGCCAAAATGTCTCGTTTTTGTGACAATGACTAATCGGCATAAAGTGCCGTCAACAATTTTAAATTTATCATGTATTCCGTTGAGTTTGCGATAGCTAATAAAAAAAGCAAGCGCGGGTTTATCATATGCTCATGTACCGTAAATCAAGATTGTTTCAAAGACTATTGAAACCAAGAAGAGAGATTCAATGGTGGTTGTAGGAAGGGAAAATGAAATATCGCGTCATTTGGGCTATCGATATCGTAACCGAGAAATTCAATAATCCGAACCCTCTGCTTCTATGAGTTTCAGTGCGACTTAGCAAGCAATCTTAATTGAGGAATACGGGACAACTTTAAATTTGCCTTTTGTGTTGTACATGTATCCCATTTTGTCCCTTTTTTAGTCAATATAATGTCACAATGTCCTTTTTTAATTTCTGGTCACCTTTCATAAGGCGTGCTGTACATGTAGCATGCATGCTTCTGGTGACCACTGGTTGTCTCTAATAAATACTAATTTCACAATTTAACTAATTTAAACATTGGAGATGTTAGCTGCAATTATTTTCTGGGCCATCACATCTAATTCAGCATAAAATCTTTAGACGGAAATTAAGTTAGGAAGTGTAATTTCAACCACTTGAATGCCCTGCCTTTGCTCCACCTCGAAGCGCATTCTCTCCGAATGTGGGCATTCATATGAGGTGCAACGCGTTCCTCACATCGTCACCTCACCTTTAGATAAAGGATGAGATATTCTTAGACATTATATTACATTTTTGTTGGTTCAGGGCTTCTATTTATTTATTTAGTCAAAAACAGTCACTGTATGTGACGTATGGGGGAGAAAATCATCTGCGCACTTTCTTGAGTTTCATAATCCCTTCCCAACAATTTAACTATTAATAGTTGAAAGATGAAAAAATAATAGTAATAAATAATAATAATAATAATAATAATAATAAATTTAAAAAAGCGAGAGATTAACATTTCAAAAACTGGATATTTTCGTTCCCGAATTATAGAAAACTCAGTTGTAACGGTAAACGAACGGATTTGATCTTTCTATATTGCTAACAAAATAGAAACTCACCCTAAGCTCTACTACCACTACAAGCAAAAAGAAAACTCAACAAAACGTGCGCATAGTGAAGCTACATTTATGTCCAGAAGCAAATCAAGGGGCCATCTCAGCACTTGCTCAATGAATCAGGGAAACGACAAAAACCCGATCGAGATGTGGGTCATTGACCTGGAAGCTGAAGTACATTACTTGTTACAGGCATATTAAGTCTTTTTTTTAAATTATACAATGCGAATGTAAACTAATTCATTGTTTTGTTAAAGTAAGCATTATTTTTCTTTTTGACGATTGGTATAGTCTCTAATTGCATAGAAACAGTTTTGCAGCAGAAAATATTTTACTTTTAACTTAAATTTGTGTACCAATTTTAATTGTTTAATTTCATCTGGCAATGCGTTATAAAGTAACGTACATGTATTGTATGTGGATTTCTTGTAGTGAGCTGTTGATACTGACACTTCAACATGATTTCTACGTCGAGTATTGTAACTATAAATATCAGTATTACATGAAAATATGTGCCCACCGTTAAGTAAGTCAGTTTTGACAAATACTACAGATTCGTAAATAAATTGGCAAGGCAATGGTAAGATTTCAAGCTCAATGAAAAGAGGCTTGCAGGGATCACGTGGATGGGATTTTTTCATTATTCGGATAATTTTCTTTTGCAATCTAAATGTCTGGGCACTAAAGGATGAGGTTCACAGAATATTATGCCATATCTCAGGCAGGAATGTACATTTGCAAAATACACGCAACAACCTGCATGAAAGCGGACAGAATTTGAAAGAATTCTGAATGCGTAACATAATTTAGTGTTTAATTTTGTTATATGTACATTCCATTTGAGGTTTGACTAAATTGACAGACCTAGAAATTTTGTTACCTTAACATCAGCTAATTGCATATTGTTCATTTTCAATGGAGCATTCGATTGCCGATTTAAAACGCCAAATTGCATTGAGACACTTTTTCCTTCGTTAACTATTACTTTGTTATTACAAAACCAACTTGAAACTTCTGAAATTGTACTATCTATTTTTTCATTTTTGCAAAGAACATTCGTGTCATCGGCAAACAGAACTGTTCTTCCATTTTTAAGAGATGAGGGCATATCGTTTACGTACAACAGAAAGAGGATAGGACCTAAGATCGAACCTTGTAGGAGCCCATGTTCAATTGGCAAAGAATTTGAAAGATAAGTAAATAATGTCCTTTCTTTTCTCGATTTTACCCCATCTAATCAGAGACGTGCAGAATCTGCAACTGTATGTGAAATTAAACGAATTACTTTATATTCCGTGGAATTGAATTTCATGGGTATATCTCTCTGTTCGGTCATAAAGTTAAATAAGAATAATGTGTATTAATGAGGGTGTACTGTTCTGTTTTATGAAAATGTGTTCAGTTAGTACAATTACATCAGTACAATTAGACATCATAGAACAAGTTTTTTTTATTTATTTTATTATTTGATTGTTTTTTTACATAGATCAGTTCCTATAAAACTATACATATGCAGAGATGGCTTAACTTATAACACTTAACCTAACTTAACTCTAATACAGTGGTTGAGGCATAGACATATAGTACTAGACTGGCAATGAACGATTCTTTTTGAAGCCAACTGATTGCGCCCGCCGCCATATTGGGTCACTACACTATCACTCATGGACATATACTGCCATACGTCAATGAACTCTTAGAAAATCTATGAACACAAATTTTCGACGTACAGTTGCTAATAAAAACTCCAAAATTGAACAGGAAATATTTTTGGGAAATAAAACAATATCAAAGTTTTAAATCGGTTTTATTGCTTTATAGTCAAAAACAGAACTAGTGTCCATTCTGTATTGGCATTTAAGAGGAGGATAAAAAGCTACATTTAAATATCCAGAAGCGAGGCAAGGGACCATCTCAGCATTTGCTCATGGATCAAGGGAAACTGGATGAAAACCTGATCGAAATGGAGGTCAGCTGACCCAAAAGTAAATTACATTCTTTACACATACAATGACGAAAATGTTGGGAGCAAACACCAGACGCAGATGTTGGTTGCCAGTTTTCCCTCCTAATGGCATTAACCCATGCTTTTCTGCAATCTTCTCGCTTTGGAAAACTAATCAAAATCAGAACAAAACAAAAAGGCATTAGAGGTTAGGTTTACAAATCACTCCTCAGGATCTTTAATCAACACAAACTTATTCTTTTCTTACTCAATTTTAATTAGTTGTTTAATCATACAATCTTAACATCAAAAATCGTCAACAGTCAGTAAAATTCAGTAACTAGGTAAAGAAAAGGTAGTAACTTACCGGTGTATTGAAATTCCAATTTCTTTTCCCTTGTGTCGCGAATTCGAAAAATTGCATCCAAACACGGCGCTTCACCATGGCGGTGGAAGTGATTCAGAAATCACAAAACACAACGGAAACAATTCGAAATTAAGAAAAAAAGCTCATGAATTTAACACGTACAGCATAGGCAGCGAACGAACCTGTAGTGACAAAAGATGGCGACGAGCGCAAGATTTTGGCTTCACTAGCGCCAATGTTACGAGATAGGACGATGCCAGTCTAGTACTATATGTCTATGGGTTGAGGAAACCATGATGGCACTTCATAGATATTATTCTAGGTCTGAAAATAATTTACAAAATATATGGAATGGATATTTATTTTTGATGCGAGTGGGATGAGTGGGGTTTTTACAGAGGTTGAATGGGGATAATGTTTGATTATGGTGAATATTAGAGAAGAACTTATGGGATAGGTAAGTGATGTGGTGAATGATGAGGTCGAGGTTGAATTCATTATGTAATTGATGATTTGATATGAACCAGGGTGCATTAGTGATGGTACGTAGGAATTAGTTCTGTACCATTTGAATTTTGTTGATGTTTGTTTTTGCAGCATTAATCCATACATAGAGAAGAGTCGGTCTGATTATTGTTTTGTAGAGTATTGTTGCTGTTTTGTATGGAAGGTATTTATTCCTATTAATTAGTGATTTTAGTTGATGAAGTTTGTTTTTAGTTTGAATTATTTTGGTGTCTATGTGTTGTTTCCAATTCAATCTGGTGTTCAAGTGCAGTCCTAAATATTTAATGGGTTTGTTTGGGGGGGTACCATAGAATGGGCTCGTTATTTAACGTTAATGTGGTTGGTGGAGTGTATGGCCTTAAAGAAAAAAAATTTGCTGCCGTTTTGTTGGGATTTAGTTTTATTTTTAATTTGGATGACCAACTGTCTATTAGGTTTAGATATAATTGTATGTTGTTTTTAATGTTAATTTGAGAGTGATTGGAAGCGAATATAAGGGTGTCGTCTGCAAACTGTGCTGTTTTTACTGTTGGATGTTGGGGGATGTCTGCTACATAGAGATTGAACAGTGTGGGTGAGAGGGGGGATCCTTGTGGTAATCCTGCTTTGATTAACCTGGGGTTTGAATGATGGTTGTTAATTGTTACTGCAAAGGTTCTATTGGATAAATAGTTTTCGATTATTGAGGTAATATACTGTGGAGTACCGATTTTCTTTAATTTGTAAATTAGTGCCTGGTGCCATACTCTATCGAATGCCTGTGATATGTCAAGTGATATGAGTATTGAATGATGTTTTTTCTGAAATGCTGTGTTGAGATGTTCTGTAATTCTGAGGAGTTGGTGTTGTGTGGAGATGTGTTCAGTAAATCCAAACTGCTCTCTTGGAATTGCTTTTGTTAATGGCAGGTGTTTTTTCAGACGTTGGAGTATTATTTTTTCGAATATTTTAGACAGAGATGGTAGAAGGCTTATTGGGCGATAGCTGTCGGTGTTTGCTGCATTTTTATTTGGTTTCGGAGCGGGATGAATGATGGCATGCTTCCAAGTGGATGGAAAGTGATTTGTTCTGAAGCATGAATTGTAAATATTTGTTAAGTATGCAATTGCGGGGGCAGGTAAGTGTTTTAGAATTGAATTATTTATATTATCATGACCTGGCGCTTTTTTTATTGGGAGAGAGTTAATGATTTGTTTTATTTCTTTAGGATTTGTAAAATGGATTTTGTAGTGAGGGCCATAGTTTGGGTGGTTTATTGATTGAATTATTGTGTTGTGTTCCGGGTGCGGTTTTGTTTGGTTGAGGGTGAAAGTCGACTCAAAGTAATTGGATATTTCCTCAGCCTTTTCGGTTGGGGTGAATAACTTGCCTCTTGGTGAGTTGATAGGTGGAATAATTGATTTTCTTTTAAGTATTTGTTTTGTGAAGTTCCATATAGAATTGTTTTGTGTCGTTAGAGATTTATTTTGTTTTGGAATTTGATATTTATATGATTTTTTATTGATTTCTTAACAATATTTGTTAATATGTTAAGTTCTCTTTTTATTTGTGGGTTTTTAGTCCAGTTTAATCCAGTTCAATTTACTAGTGTTTATTTTGGGGATTGGGGATCGCGGGGGTGGGATCTGTTGTGTTAGTATGTTTACCGGAATGTGGTCAGAGTCGAGTTCATGATATGGGATTGAGTAAAAATTTATATTTCCATCTGTCAGTCCGATGTCTAGGATGTCTGGTTTTTTAGTTACGTCTCTTGGATAGTATGTTGGTTCTGGAGGGGATAATATTTTGATAGTCGTATTAGTTAAAATTTCTCAGTGTTTTTCCTGTTTGGTTGCTTGTTCGACATCCCCAATTTGTGTGTTTGGCGTTTAGATCTCCTAGTATTAATGTATTTTTATTTGGGGTAAATAGATTAAGTATATTTTGGGGTTGTATTTTTATTGTTGGAGGTTTATATGCAGCTATTATATTCCATGGTTGATTATTTATTATTAGACTTATTGCTGTTTCAATTCCTGTGGTGTTTGATATATCAATTTCGTCATGGTTTATATTGTCCTTGATTGCTATTAGTACCCCGCCTCCTTTATTTTCAATCCTGTCATTTCTGTAAATTTTGTATTCAGGTATGTAAAATTTGTTTTTATAGTTTAGGTGTGTCTCAGTTATGCATGCTATATATATGTTGTAAGTATGTAAGTATTGTGTCAGTTCTATTTTTTTTTATGTAATGCCGTTGGCATTCCAATTTGTGAATGATATATTTCTACGGGTTTGTGTTGAAATTGTTATTAAAATAAGCTGTTACAGTATTCTGGATTGTATTGATTATTGATGGAATAAGGGAGTTGATGAAGTTAATTACGCAGGACGTTATGGAATTAATTATTGTATTTAGAAGAGGATTAATATTATTACTTTGTTGGTTTTGTTGTGTGTGGTCACTCCGTGAACTGTTATTGTTAACGGAACTTGATTGGTTTTCAGGGTTGTTGGACCTAGTAAAGTTTCGGATTGGTTGGGTAAATGGTAGTGATGGGAATTGTTCATGTTGTTGGTTGCTAAAGGATGGGGGTTGTGTTCTTTGGGGTGGGTTTCTTGAGCTATGAGGTGGGGTGGTTTTTTTTCAACGATTTCCTTATAGTATGAACAGTTTTCATTTCTTACATCCGGGCGGTGATTTCCCTTGCAGAGAATGCAGGTAGGGTTTGCTTTACTTTGGGGACAAGTTACCGTATAGTGGTTACCAGAATATATTGCACAATTAATTTTATGGTTGCAATTGTTTCTAGAGTGTCCAAAGTCCAAACATCTATAACACTGTAGAGGCCCTTTTGGTCTTTTTCTTCTTTCGGTGGTGACTTTGAGGTTGCAAATTTGATTTATGTTGAGAATTGTTTCCTATGGTTCGTTACCGTTGAACTCGGCCGCTATTACAGGAATATTTTTTTGAAGCGGCTGTCCTTCTGAAGACGTGTGATTTTAACAATGGATGGGTGTCTTTGTTTTAAATCTTGCATGATTTCACTCACAGTTAAGGAAAGGTGTACATTTTTAAATACTACCGAAAAGTTTTTGTTAGCTGGGTCTTTGAAGGAGTGGAACCTTCTATTAGTGTTTATTAAGTGTTTTATGATATTGCGAAAATCTTCAGCTGTGCCGGGATTTATTTTCACATTGTTACTTTTTTGTTCAGCTATGAAGTTTTTAGATACGTTGTTTTTAATTTCAATGACGAAAGAATTGATGTTTGTTATCTCAGAAATGAAAATTGGAGGTATTTTGGAGGTTGTAATGGGCTGTGAAGGTTGATCAGAATTTAGGTATTTGAAGCGGTTATCTGGGGGAGAAGAATCGGCTTCCTTGGAGGCTAATTCTGAAAATCTATTGCCTATTGGGACATTGTAAGAGGATTGCAAGTCAAATATCTCATGTTCGTTATTGAGGTTTTGGGCCACGTAGTCTACGTGAACTCCGGAACCGTCTGTAGGTGGTGCGCTGTTTAACACTGTTGAATAACGTTTGTCATTGTCACTGACATTGGCACTTCGTCCTCGTCTACTGACCTTTTCTTTTGGTGGATATTGGTGTCTCCCTCATGCTGGCTGCCTAAGGTTAAAAGGGTTGTACCTTGCGATGGATCTTGATAACACGAAGTTTCTGATGTAGATGATTCCATGACTGTATCATCGTAAGTAGTACTTTCACTGTGTGAGGTAGGTAAATTGATGAAGTTGCTCAGCGGAATGCTGCTGGTGTTGTGTAGCACGTAAAGAGCATTGCTGACTACATTGCCTGTTGATGAATTCGCATCGAATGCCATTGGTGGAAGTTATTCGATGCACTGGATTAACAATGTATTCTCACTATTTGAAATACTTAATATTAGAAGCACTAGAAATATAAACTGGTTGGTCGGTATCGGGCAGGCCCGTACCGACAGTAGTGTTCCGACTATTACGAGCGCTCTGCGATGTGAACGGTTCGGTGGTCGGGACTGGAATCGATCATAGAACAAGTGACGGAGGATAAGAGATCTTAAAGATAAAGATATTTTACGGGCTTAATATAGAAATGGAAGGCTTTTAGGGAAGAGGGTGGGGTTTAACATGCGAGAGAGTTCTCGCATTGATACTGTAGCGTCACCTGGTCCGGCGCCGGTGCGTCGGGCCGCTTCGGGGAAACCCGCGTTAAGCCGGATGGGGGTGGAGGGTGGCGGCGCCACGCCGCGCCGGTTGGAAAAGCCCTTAGGAATCCTGGCTGGAATTTCCTTCGATAGGACGCGCGCGGAGGCGAGTTTAAGAGATGTCGGTTGCAGCTCTGGAAAGGCTGGCCAGCGAGCCGTATGACGCCCGCTGCTTGTAGGGTGGGGTCGAGCCGGCGGATATTTAAGGCCGCGCCGACAGGAGCCTCGCGGGATACGCTGGGTGTCGAAAGACGAGAGGTATCTCCAGTGCTATCATTGCACGTGATCTTCGGGTCGAAGATCGGTTTGGCGACAAGCCATGTAACTGGTATAGTTACGGGACTCTATGTCCGACAGCTTCGCACCTCGCGTTGCTTTTTGCTGCTTCCGAAGCAGTGGTTCTGGGCGAAGGCCTAGGGATGGTCGCGGGGTTTCGCGGCTAAGAGAACTGAAAGGTTGCCAAGGGGTTAGATTTTTGTATTATAATTTTTGTACATTAATTGTAAAAATTCTGTAAATATATTGTATATATCAATCAGAACAGTCGTCTGTGGTTTTCACCTAGTACGTCACAGACTCGGAACCTTTCTTTTCTAAAACTGGTGGCAGCGGTTAGTTAACTCACGTCGGGGTGCCCGCACCAATTCTGCCACTTTTCTTTTCTAAAACTGGTGGCAGCGGTTACTGTTAACTCACGTCGGGGTGCCCGCACCAATTCTGCCATTTTTGTTTTCTAAAACTGGTGGCAGCGGTTATCGAAAACTCACGTCGGGGCGCCGCACCAAATTCTGCCTTTTCTTTTCTAAAACTGGTGGCAGCGGTTATCGAAAACTCACGTCGGGGCGCCCGCACCAAATTATGCCTTTTGTTTTCTAAAACTGGTGGCAGCGGCTATTGTAAACTCACGTCGGTGTGCCCGCACCAATTCTGCCATTTTTGTTGTCTAAAATTGGTAGCAGCGGTTATTGTAAATTCACGCCGGAGTGCCTGCGCCAATTGTTGCAATTGTAGTTCAAAATTGGTTGCAGTAGTGCTTAGAACTCACACCGGGTGGTTGTGCCAATTGCAGTTAATAATTGGTTACAGCAGATTAAAGACTAACGTCTCAGCTTTGTGGAAGCAGTCACTACGTTCGCAACGAACGGGGAACGCGGAAGTCTGCAGCAGCATCCGCGGGGACATTAGTGAGGCATCAGAGCATCGGTGCGCGCTGATTAACCAGAACAGCACGCGTAAAGACAGTGTACGCAGTTAATCGTGCACACGCGTCGTAAATACGTGGCGCCGGCAGTGTCGCGCACGCCACGAGAAACCGAAAGTGCGGTGTTTCGGTACGGTAGTTTCGGGGCGGTACAATCCGACTCGGAACCTTTCTTTTCTAAAACTTGCTACTGGTAATTGGAACTGGTACTGGAACGAGCTGATATTGGCACTGGAACTGGATCTGCTGATATTTGCATCACCGGAAGAAGACATCCCGGACCGACCTGAACGAGAGGAAGGAAGGAGGCCACAAACCGGATCCAGAAGGCGCTCACGCGACACCGAGGTCAACTGAACGTAAGTGTGTTTTTTGTTCTGGCCGGGGATCAATTCAGGCAAAATGGCTTTCTTAGCGGGTTATAGGAAAGAGGTGCTTGTTAGGGTCGCGATGGAGATGGGGGAAACATTAGAAGGGAACGAGACCGTGGTTAAACTTAAATCAATCATTACGGAAAGCGAGCAGTACGAGGAATCATTCGTGAAACAACTCGCTGACCAAGAAAAAGAACAGGTTGCAGAAATACGAGAGCAGGAAAGATTACGCGAAGAGAGAGAGAGCAGGAAAGAATACGCGAAGAGAGAGAGAGCAGGAAAGAATACGCGAAGAGAGAGAGAGAGCAGGAAAGAATACGCGAAGAGAGAGAGAGAGCAGGAAAGAATACGTGAAGAACGCGAACGGCAATTTGAACTTGAAAAGTTAAAACTAACGAATCAGGCTCCCACGCGTGTTTCCATAGGTAGTAGCGACACGGGAAATCGAACTAATATTCGTATCAGCCAAGTCATGGACAAATTCAAAGGCGAAGGCGACGATCGAATGGGTAAGCCATTTAATGGGTTTACTTCCTAATGAGGTGAACAACTGGCTCGTAGTAGGATCCGATTCACCGGATCAAGATTATGACCTAATTAAAGAACAATTATTAGATATGTACAAGTTCACGGCAGAAAAGTGCCGTCAGATGTTTTGTAGTCACGTAAAAGGTGCAAAGACCACTTGGAACGTCTATGCACGTGAATTAGCTAGTTATTGTAAAAAATGGGTCTCAGGTTTAAAGATAGAAACATTTGAGCAATTGCTAGATCTCATTGTAACAGACCAGATGAAGCGAAAGGTGCCGGCGGTTATGCGTGACCATTTCATTGATGTGTGGGGTGAGGTTTCTGCGTCCCAAGATTTGGCACGAAGGCTGGACACCTACGAAAACAACCGGGCTAGCGGATATAAGAAGGATTTCTCGCGGTTCGGCAATAAAGAGCAGGCAGGAGAACGGAAATGGCCGAAGGCGACGGAAAGCGCGCCGACCACTTCCAAAACTGCAGTGCCGAAGGTAGCTAGTAACGCGGAGTTCGAGAAGCCGCAAGAACGGACGTGTTACTTATGTAAAAAACCAGGTCACATAAAAAGGTATTGTCCTCAATATAACAATAAACCTAGCGAAAAGATGTATCACGTGGCCGACACTAGTGCGCCAGATTTACTGTCTCCACACACATTTTCTGGCCAAATTTGCGGCGAAACAGTCACCTGTCTCCGTGACACGGGGGCGACGATTGACGTCATCAACGCAAAGCACGTCACGCCGACACAATACACCGGCGAGTCCGTATGGGTTCAGCAGCCCCTGGACGAAGCGCCGAAAAATCTACCGGTAGCCAAGGTAGAGATTGTAGGGCCATTCGGTACTCTTGTTACAGAGGCCGCAGTCGCGAAGAATTGCGACTTGCCTTATTACATTTTTAGTAATCGTTCTGCTACGATTTTGAAGGAAATAAAGCAAGGTTTCTTAGAACCACAGCCTATCTGCGCTGTGCGGACTAGGGCGCAAGCAGTTGCTGAGCGCGTAAGGGCGGAAGGGCCGCGGGGTTCAAACAATGCAGGAGACGAAGCGCCGGGCGACGCGCCGCAGACAATAGAGGCGGTAGAGCAAGCCGAGAGTACAGAAAACGACCGAGAGCAGGACCCGTTCCAGGTAACCGCTTCGGAGGAAACCGAGGATGACAATAGAGTTGGTCAGGGCGAGGTCGACGCCCCGGGCAACTCGGAATCAAACGATCAGGAATCTGAATTAGATTTCGGTAGCATTGCTTTAGCTCGTTTGGACCCCACCGAATTTGCTACAGCTCAGAGACAAGACAAGGAGCTCGCGCCGTTGATTGAGCGTGCGGAAGGACCCGAGACGGATCGGCACGATTATGTTATGAAAACGGCCTATTGTTTCGTGTCCGGCATAGTAAGCGCGGAGAGCAGTTCACTATGTTAGTAATACCGCGGGTGTATCGTGGCACGATCTTAAAACTCTGTCATGAAGTTGCTCACGGCCATTTAGGGGTCACAAAAAGCAAAGATGCCATGGCCAAATATTTCTTCTGGCCGAATTGCTATAAGGATATTGAAAACTATGTGCGTAGTTGCGACAGTTGCCAACGAGTCGGAAACGGCGGCGAAAAACTTCGCGCGCCTTTGAAAATTGTTCCTATAACGGGCGAGGCATTCGAGAAAGTGAATGTCGACGCGTGTGGCCCATTTCCAGAAACGGTCACCGGAAACAAGTTTATTTTAACGGCGATGTGTTTAGCCACGAAGTATCCCGAGGCTATTCCGATACGGGACCTAACTTCGGTCACTGTAATTGAGGCATTACTAGAATTATTCAGTAGAATAGGATTTCCACGCGAATTGCAAACCGACCAGGGCACGTGCTTCACGAGTGCTTTGACAGCGGAATTCGCCGAGAGGTTTGGCATTAAACTGGTGAGAAGTTCGCCGTATCACCCTCAATCAAACGCAGTCGAAAGAATGCATCGAACTATGAACCGACTTATGAAGGTTCTGTGTTTGGAGGCAGGGACGGATTGGGAATGCCAGCTTCCCGCTATTATGTTCGCGTTGCGCACGAGTGTGCACGAATCATTAGGTTTCTCTCCTGCCGAATTGGTGTACGGGAAGAATCTCCGTACCCCCATGACACTTCTTTATGAAAGGCTTGCGGGAACTGCGGAAGGTGAAGAAAATTCTGTAGTTGAGCATGTATTCAAATTAATCAATCGTTTGAAACGCTCCCGTGACCTAGCTCACAATAGAATGGCTGAAGAACAGCAGAAACGTAAAGTGTGGTATGACCGGAAGGCGGTCTCACGTACTTTCGAGATAGGCGCGAAGGTGTTGGTTCTCGCACCTAACAGGACGCGGAAGCTCGCGGTTCAGTGGATAGGGCCGGGCGAGATTCGCGAGAAAATTTCGGAGCATAACTATGTGGTCCAGATGCCGGGGCGGAAGGAACCCCGCGTCTATCACATTAATATGCTTAAAAGATACCACCAGCGGACAGAGTACTTGAATGTGCTTAGTTCTACGACAGTGACAGACGCAGGTGACGAAGACGCGCTAGATCGCTATGCGCTTAAATTGGATTGTTGCGACTTTGACGCGGAAGAAATGCTGAGCGGGACTGAGGTCGAACCGGAGTTTCGCGACGCTCTGAAAACGGTCATTGGTAAGTACAGGTCTATATTTAGTGAGAAACCCGGAATGACAGATATCACTACTATGGATATCGAGTTAACTGATACTAGCAAAGTGGTTCGAAGCGTACCCTACCGTACATCGCCGAGGCAGGGTAAGATATTACGGGAAGAAATCGATAGAATGCTTCGCGACAATATCATTGTGGAGGCGGAGAGTGATTATACGTCTCCAATGATATTGGTTGAAGCACCGGGCAAGAAACCACGGCCCTGTATCGATTATAGGCGCCTCAACGAAATTATTAAGACCGAATACTTTCCGTTACCCAATCTCGAAGAACGGATAGAGCAGGTAGCTGCAGCTAAAATTATAAGTGTACTGGACCTTTGCAAATGTTTTTGGCAGATCGGTCTTACGGAAAGGGCACAAAGGTATTCGGCGTTCGTGACCAGTTTCGGCACGTACCGGCGGCTTAGATTACCTTTCGGAATAAAGAACGGTCCCTATCAATGTTGTCGTATTATGGGCACCTTGTTGAATAAATGCCAAGAATTCGCGGTACCATACCTTGATGACATCGCGGTTTTCAGTAACACTTGGCAAGAACACATTCGACACCTAGAGACGGTCTTTCGAATATTAAAATCCGCCAAATTGACAGTGCAACCGCGCAAGTGTTTGTTCGCGCAGGCTAACGTAAAATATCTTGGATACGTAGTCGGTAACGGGAAATTGCGGCCGGCCGAAGCCAAGATACAAGCAATCCAGAACTTTCCCAGACCAGAGTCAAAGAAACAAGTGCGTTCTTTGCTCGGTTTGGTAGGATACTATCGATGTTTGATACCAGGGTTTGCGGAGAAGGTGGCAGCGCTTACCGATGTACTGCGTGGGCGCGAGCGCCAGGGTAAGATCGTCTGGACAGAGGCATGTGAAAGAGCTTACAATGAGCTGCGACGAGCTCTCAGTGAAAAAACAGCGGTATATGCACCGGATTATAACAAGGAATTTCGAGTTCAGGCAGATGCTTCTCGGAGAGGCTTAGGCGTGGTTCTCTACCAAGTAAATGACGAGGGAGTAGAACAACCAGTCGTTTTTCTAAGCCGTAAATTAAATGATGCCGAAATGAATTATGGCACCACAGAACTAGAGTGTTTAGCGCTGATTTGGGGGTTGGATAAACTTAAAATTTATCTCGACGGGCAGGCCACAATTCAGGTCGAAACCGACCACAATCCGTTGGTCTGGTTGCGTAATACGGCAGGCAAAAACCCCAGATTATTACGCTGGCCTCTTTTAATCCAGCACCTCGATCAGGCACAAAAAGGGCTCAGAAAATGTTAATGCAGATGCGCTTAGCCGCATGTTTGATGATGTGAATTGATCCACCGGCGAGAATAGGGAACACGCACGTTCATGACATGTATAAATGTCGGTGAAATTCTATGTAAATAATTTTGTAAATTCAAGGGTAAAATTGTTTTCTTTTTTTTTGGATATTTTTATATGTAGATACATACATGTGTCAATAAATTCAGTTAAGAACGGCACATAATGTAAATAACGAATTCCATAATTATGTAATAATTCAATGTAAAGTAAATGTTTGTATTTCAGGATCTTATGTAATTCAAGATGCGTCAAGAATTATTATGTAATATTTCAATGTAAAGTAAATGTATTTCAGGATCATATGTAATTCAAGATGCGTCAAGAATACTTATGTATGTATATAGGAGTAAGGTTTAAATGTAATGGCAACATAGCTTAGGTGAAAAGGGAGGGGGGACAGCCCAGATATTTATTTCACACATTTCGATTAAATAAGGTTTGATATTTTGGTATAATTATGTTCATGTTCATATAAAAATTAGGATGTAGAGGTCTCACGACCAGGTAACTTAGCAGAATTTTTTTCCTGGGCATATTTTGCTGCGAAAAAAATTCTCACCCCCCGGCATGGGAGGGTCTGTAGCGTCGCCTGGTCCGGCGCCGGTGCGTCGGGCCGCTTCGGGGAAACCCGCGTTAAGCCGGATGTGGATGGGGGTGGAGGGGTGCGGCGCCACGCCGCGCCGGTTGGAAAAGCCCTTAGGAATCCCGGCTGGAATTTCCTTCAATAGGACGCGCGCGGAGGCGAGTTTAGAGATGTCGGTTGCAGCTCTGGAAAGGCTGGCCAGCGAGCCGTATGACGCCCGCTGCTTGTAGGGTGGGGGCGAGCCGTCGGATATTTAAGGCCGCGCCGACAGGCGCCTCGGGGGATACGCTGGGTGTCGAAAGACGAGTGGTATCTCCAGTGCAATCCTTGCACGTGATCTTCAGGTCGAAGATCGGTTTGGCGACAAGCCATGTAACTGGTGTAGTTACGGGACTCTATGTCCGACAGCTTCGCACCTCGCATTGCTTTTTGCTGCTTCCGAAGCAGTGGTTCTGGGCGAAGGCCT
>BLKR01010496.1:0-54494 GCA_011170035.1 Teleogryllus occipitalis | reverse complement strand
TCCGGAGGGTGGCCAGTTGAGCAGCTCTACGTGTATGCATTCATTTCAAATTAATTGTTCGCCGGATTTGAAGGAGAATATTAAAAATAGAAATTAAATGCAAATTATGAAATATGATGTGGAATATTTCGAATTAAACTTGCGTTGAAATCCTCAAATCAATCTTCTTTTCGACAAGATGGTTTTCTCGAAGGAAATGTATATTGCCAGCTTTTAAAGATTCGATAAGTTTTTACTTCGGCCTCTAATGACTTGAAAATTCTTTGATTATTCACAATTTTTTTGGCGTCTTCCTACAATATTGAAGATAAAGATTTAAAAAGAAACAAAGTCTGTTGTTAAATATAGGCCTTTAAATAAAGTCATGAACAATTTTTAAAAATTGTGAGTAGTTTCCATTTAATTTTGCCTGACATATAGGCAATTATTTTCTCACATGTAGAAAAGTACGGTAAAAAATGCGTGCTGGCCTCAATGTTTAGCATAAACTCTGTACTTCCAACAATTGCAAAAAGAATTAATATCGCAAAAGTACAGTATTTATAGAGATTTTTTCTTAAAGAAAATATGTTATAAATCAGATCAATAAAAAAATAATGTTAAATTTTTTTAGAAAAGTTATTTCGGCGTAATTTCTGCTCTAAGTTACTGCAATTTATAAAAATAAATTATCAAAACGACTCCAAATTTTCTTTGTTTTCCCCGTTGAATAAACTAAAGGCCGCTTAAAAACGGACGTCTCATTTCGTTGACTGCTCTGAATTTTCCCAAAATGCTAAAGTTACAAATAAAGCGAGTATCTTAAAAACTGAGCTCCATTGTAGCCCCATTACTTCTAATTGTATTCGCCAGATTTCGTCGCGACCTGTATGCGTCGCTGCCACTTGCTGAGCCTGCTGTTGCGTCGTACCCTCTGTTTCTAGAAGAATGCGGGTGTTTTTTCATTGATAATTCCTTCAAGTCCTTTTCGTTTTATATCTTTCATGGTTCCAAAAAAATGAAGTTCATTTGTTTATTTATTGTCAATCCATAAAAAAGAAGACTTTGGAATTATTCAAAAGACAATATTTGGAATGAAATGTAAAATTTAAACATCGGTTTAAGTGAAAATAACGAGAAGAAATTCTTCACATTGAAACACAAAAATTTGTATCCTTCAATTTCATATTAATCTATCGAGCGCTGGGTACGTTTTTCTTACGCAACGCAGCCCTTGGTGACTGAGCCTTTCAATTGCAGCGCCGGTGCACAGAGCGAGAGTGAAGGCCGCGGCGCCGCGAGTCAGGAGGTCCTGTCTCGCGGTCGATAATTGTCCGGGGCGATCCACGGGTCGGGGAGGGCGGGGGCGATAAGGGAAAGGCCTAAAGGGACAGGCGCTGGAAGTAGCACTTTGATGTGAGGACGGACATTATTGCGGGGGCTGCATGTGACGAGAGGGGTTTCGCTGCTACCGCAGACCTTACTGTTCTCGCGACTCCCGCCGCCCCGTCGCCACGCAGCTCCCCCCCCCCACGCCTCCGCAGTCCCAACGGACCACGGCCTCGCCAGCCCAGTGGCCGTCCTGTCACCGTCTACTCCGCGACTCCACGCTGTCCATCGTCGCTCCTCTAGGCCCGGACCGGACCGCGAGCCGTGGCTCAGTGCATCAACTGATGCCACTGCAGGGCCTCTGAAGATCCTAGGTTCGTGACGGTGGCTGGATTTTCGACACTGGCTTGTCAGCTATGTCGAATTCAGTCGCTGTCACGAGGAGAATTCTAGCGGCCGACTGCTCTGATCGGTTGTTTTTCATGGTTTCTCCGATCAACACTAGGCGAATGCCAGGGCACCCCTTTCCTTTCTCTACCTTGTCCTATCCTCACCCCTTACACACACACTTACACTAGCTTCCACTAGACTATCACACATGCCGGGAGACCGGTCGGGGACTTAGAAGTTGTCCCGGTTGGGGCGGTGCCCTGCTGATGGGAGATACCTGATTGGGTAAAACCCCGCTAGTCGACAGTAGGTGGGCGTCGGATCTCGCTATCCAGTGGGGAAGATCACCGCCACCTCTCAATGAAAAACATGCTCTACACTTACGGGACTAATGACCTCAGTAATTGACAATCCCGCAATCAATCCTCTAGGCGCGGCCTGCCATTCTCCACATTTCCACTTCGTCTCATTGTTACTACTTACTCTCCTGTGGTCTGCTGTCTAAGGTCTCCTCTTTGTCCAACTGCCCTTGCTCCTATACCGCGCAACCTCATCTGTCGTTAACTAGCCCCACTTTTCTACAATCCCTTCTCTACTACCACCGCCCATTTCTTCATTGTCTTCTCTTCTGTACTTCCGCTACCTCCCCTGTGTGTTCTACGGTACTCGCCTTCCGCTCCTAACAAGCACCCTTTCCCACCGCCCTTGTCCGCACAATTCACTCGCCTTTTACTCTACTACACCGCCAAACTAGACTTGAGATTTCATTTTCTCTCCTCCTTCTCCATTACACCACCGTTATTTTGTTTGTTTTTTCTAGCTGACCCATCATCACAAATGGTGTTGACAGCTGTCCAGACAACTGACAAGACCGACCCACAGTGTCAGCCTTGCCGTTCCTCCTCCAATGTCACTGCCCGGCAGGTCCTAGAGTTCAAATCCCGATGGGAGCGGATTATTATTAGGTAGAGGCTCTTCTGCTGGTTCTCATCACATGCCACCCTACTAACTTGGGTTCCCCCTGCAAACCTGAGGTACGCTCGACCACAAAATATAATGCACCTTTACTATAAATAGAGTTTCTGTGTAATTCCATGTTCTGTTTAATCTGTTAAATTCCTCATAAATAACTAAATTCGTAAATAAATGAGTAAATAATCCTCTCTCGCTCTCCTCCCAGCGAGCCAGACATTTCCAGACCCTCCCTTGCGTTCTCTCCGCTCATCACCTCCACCACCGTCGCCGTTCCCCACCCTGTTTATTCCCGTTTCCCTTCCGTCTCAACACGTATTCCTTTGGGAAAGCCCAAACATGGTCATTTTCACACCTCCCAACTTCGCCACTTTTTATATACTTTCTGGCTCATTTCTGTGACGTCCCAACACGTTTTGACCGTTCAAATCACTCGTCCCACTACTTCATTTCCGTCCGTTCCTCCGTCAACCCTGGAGTCCTTTTATCGGTCTCACTCTTACGCTCTTTCGTATTTATCGCCCTCACTCTTACGCTCTTCATCTCGTTAGCCTTTCATCCAAGCTTTCCTCCCTCACCATCTCCCCTACGACACAATCTCCCCCTCTATCCCCCGCCGCGTCCCCATCTCCTCTCCCACCCCACCCCCGCCGCAGCCCGGGGGCCCTGCCGTCACAACCACGAGCGCCCGCGGCGCCGGCCCCGCGCGCGCCGGGTCTCGAACCGCGCCCTCCGCCCCCGGAAGGCCCGCGGCCGCCATCGCTGGCGCTGCGAGCGGGGAGCGCCCGCCGCGGCCGACCGCTCCGCCAACGCGACGAGGGAGCGGAGCGGGCACGGTGTGATTGGAACGCGGCGCGGTGCCGTTCTTCGCGGAGCACCGGGAGCGGTAGCTCAGTGCATCAACTGATGTCACTGCAGCGCCTCTGACCGGGAGGTCCTAGGTTCGTGCCCTGACGGCGGCAGAATTTTCGACACGAGCTTTTCTGCTAGGTCGAACTCAGTCGCTGACTGAAAAAAGTATTCTAGCGGCCGACTGCTCTGGTTGGTAGTTTTCCGTGGTTTCTCCGATCAACACCAGGCGAATGCCGGAGCAGTACCCTAACAAACGGGCTACGGACCGCGCGCGATCTGTCCTTTCTCTTCCTTGTCCTATCCTCTCCCCTTACACACACACTTACACTAACATGCACGACACTACCACATATTCCGGGAGACCGGTCGGGAGCTTAGAGCTTGTCCCAACAGGGGCAGTTCCCCGCTGGTGGTAGAGTCCTGGTTAGGGGGAAACCCCACTAGCCGACGGTAGGTCGGTGCCGGATCTCGCCATCGAGCGGGGGAAGATCACCGCCATCGTCCGAGAAAAAAACATGCACTACACTAACGGGACAAATGACCAACGCAGTTGACGCGCCCGGAAACACGAAAAAATCGATCAATTAATCTTCGCGGAGCAATTTCCACTGCGCGCACTTTTCTCCTTTACCCATTGCACTCGACGTACGAGGGTTGGCGTAGAAGTCATGGCAACTATTTTTTTTAAACGAAAGGTAATCGGATGACAATTTTATTTATCGCATGAAAAAATGCTGCACTAATGTGTGTTCACAACAACTGTTGGCTCTGTTTTACTCTGCGTGTGTCTCTGTCCGTTGTCTTATTGTCGCTGTGTGAGATGAATGTAACCCGTTTCGAGTAGCGCTCGTACACCATGATAGCCGTATTCCATGGGAGAAATGCCCAAGAATGCCACAGAGAAGTGGTGGAAGCTCTTGGGATAAATGCCCTTCCATCCAGAGTCGCGAGATGGGTAGAACAGTTTCCGCGAGGACGCGTAGCAATCTGACTGATCACTGTGATCAGCCACTCATGTGACGACCAGTGAGTGTGCGGACCGATGTGACATGTTCGGTAATATAGCATATGCGGTATCGTGTCTTTAGAACGGGGAATGGAAGGCTTTTGGAATATTGCGATCTCGTATTTGCTAAAATGCTTGGGAACATGAAACCAGTACTGTCATTTAAAACACCTTAATAACACATTAATAGCACCTTAATGTTAATGCCCTTAGTTCTTACTCTATCTTTTCATGTGTATATTTCACCAGTGCTCGTATTCTCACTAACAAATAGTTGCTATGACCTATGCCCCCACTCTTGTACGTACATGTCTATATCATAAAAATTTCTAGATCATATACGGGTGTCGAAGAGAAGATCACATTTTTTCAATGGAGATTGACGGGAAATCTCATACGACATTAGACATGCAGTTTTGCCCCTCATTGCCAGGAAACTCATCGTGCACTTGTATTTCACACGTTTACATTCTGATCCAAAGGAATTTATTGTACCTACCAAATATCTGTGAAAGATTAGTTGTCAACAATCAGGAACAAATGCAACACTTTCGACATAATACCAAAGGGTACGTGATAGTTGTAGGAGTCCTCGCTGGTTCTTGACGTGTGCTGCTGCCAATGAACGGCTAAGTTCTACCATAAAAGACATATTGTGTATGCGAAACGCCGCCTGATATCGGTGGGATTGATGCTATCTTCATGCCATCCGTTCATAGGATGAGTGAGGGGCAGAGGGCTGCCCAACAATGAAGAGCTGGCGATTAATATAAGTATCTACCGGCGCCAGGAAGAAGTCGCACCACAAAAGGCAATGCTTTGGAAGAACATAAAGAGTATGCGTTTCTTTAAATACATTTTTTATTATTCTAATTTAAAGAAACTGAACCGCGCACGAGGTTATGTTATTCAGTTTTTCGATTCTTTTCTTATTCTTCTCTTAATACAAAATTAAAATAGTTATTATTACAGCATGTAACTTGTATGTGAATTAACCGTTTCTTTTCCCACCTAATAGAACAGAATTGGCAATCAAACTTAATTCAATGCTCTGAGAGAGAGAGCTGGCAGGTTTGAATAACTTCGCAGCTTAGTTTAATGTGATAATCATAACATTATTTATGATCGTTTTGTTTTATATATTCACTGATGTATCTTTTACGAAGCTATTCTTCTTAAGTTATCACTTTCGTTTAACTTTTACTTTTGCATAAATGATTTTGTCTCTGTCACGTTTTAGTGTTGTTTTTATATACTTTTTTACCAAATAATCCCGAGTACAAGCAATTACTCATTCAGCTGTTTTTATTTATATTCATGATCATATATTAATAAATTTTATATTATTAATTTTATTAACGTGTCGGTAATTCTGACATTTAATACAAAATTGAGAATGAGTGAATATAAAAACAAACCTGATATTTTATTAGTTTTCTGTAGTATCGTTTTGCTTAATCATAATGTTCATATGTTAGCTTGGGAGAGTGACATCGAAAGTATATTTTTTCCAGTTAAATTGCAAATTATATTTTATGTCACTCCAGATTCATTAATGTTTCTAATTGTCTCAAATTTATTGTTCTCTTCAAACAGTTCTATATCTACTGTGCATATTTATTATAGATAATATGTGATTATCATGAATATATAAGCGTTTTAAGCACGCAATATTTGTGATACTTAACCTTGCCATCTCAACCGTTTACCTCCTCGTAGGGACCAAGTAGGTAATATTTGATATCCATTAATTCACCCAAGTAAGTGCCAGAGACACATTCCTCTACTGTAAGAGTGGCAATTATGCTGCTACCTTGTTCCGTTGTCTTTATCCTGGAATTTTAACAAAAAACTATGATAACCATGATGCTTCCTTTAAGCATTACATGACTCCCTGTTGATTCAGATACGAATTCTGAATTTTATGATTCAGTAGCGGAAACTTGGAAGAATACATAATCAAATACGATGACCTGTGGCAACCACCAAGTGAGAACTGCGCGAGATTCACAGTGAAAATTTATCTCTCAGCGAGCACGTATTGCAAACATGCCCTCGCGGTGGAAATGTAGCTAGATCAACATTTATGTGTGGGCTTAACTAAATTTGTTCGAACAATGCCCTAAGCAGGTTCAAACATATGCCACAAATCCTCCACTCAGTTTAGGAACAGATATCTGTAACTTATCACTGCGAGTGGCAACCGTGTGAAAGAAAATAAACAAAAACGGCATAGTGCACCTCAAGAACGTAAAAGTTTTAAATGTGACGTGATGAATCATTATTGCAGCACGCAATATAATGTTCACAAAGTTCATATAATAAATTGCAATTCATTTCCATATCATATGTGTTATTAATGTAATATATCTCTCGGATGACGGTCTAACAGTATAAATAACGGTCATTCATCAAAGTGCTGACAGTGCATGCAGGAAAGAATTTCTACATAAGTTTTCTTAAATGTGATAACACAAGGTTGTGCAACATATCTTGCGAAATAAAACTGCCGAGCTATAATCTCAACATGTATTATTTGTATTGCCGCCCTCGCCAACACAGGTTTCTTCGCCTTCCTGTCCCGCCGCCACCGTTGAGTGTGCTCAACACCAACCCGCCACTCCCCCTCCCCCCGCCTGCGCTAGTGGCAGCCACACAACCGCTGCTGCGCGGGCGTCGGAGCACGGCAAAGCGCGCAGCCGTGCGCAGCGCTACCCTCCACCCCGCCACGCCCCCTCCCCCGCCACGCCACGCCCCGACCACATCCCCGCCCCCACGCCTCCCGGTCGCTCGGGGGCCTCCGGGTCGGCTAGTCTCACCCGGCGCGGTTCCCGCAGGGGCTTGAATACCAGTTGTTAACCGTACATAGATACGGCCAGGGAGGAAGCGCCGGGGGTCGGGGGTGGGTTGTGGGTTGAGCGGCGCCGCGCCGCCACCCCGTCCCCTCCCCCCTCCCCACCCCGACCTCATCACACCAGCCTCCGCCACCACCGCCTCCGCCGCCACCGCCTCCATCGCCCTCTCCGCCTCCGCACCCGCCGCTGCCCGCCGGCGTCGCGAGTAGGGTGCGGGCGCCCGGGGAAAGACGGGAAGGGGGCGGGGCGGGAGAGAGAGGGAGGGAGAAAGAGAGAGAGGCAGCGGGCGACAGAGAGAGACGCAGGGAGCGAGGCGGCACTGCGCAGCGCAGCGCCGCGCGGCGCGGCACCGCGCCGGCAGCCCTCATTGCTTGCTTTGCTATATCATCGGAATAGCCACGGGGTTAATGGGATGGCTCCCTCCCCCCTGCAACATAATTCCGGTGCTCGCCGCGGGCGCTCGAACCCAAACTGGCAGCCCTGCATACGTAAACAAGGGACATATTATACGCACCGAGTCGGATATCTCATTGGAGGCCGTCATGCAGCGCTGCGCGCGCGCCGCGCCCACAGCTCCCGCTCCGCCCGCGCGCACGCCGCGCCGGGCCCGCGCACGCGTGCGCCCGTGTCTTGTCGGCTTACGCGCCACGCGTGCCGGACGCACCGGCGGTGGCCGCGGGGTGGGCGGCCGCCCCGCTGCACGCAACGAGGCCCGGGATGCGGCAGGGAGAGGGAGGACGACCAGGGATGGGATGGCGCTCGGAGCCGAGCTTGGTGCGAGTTGAGGAGAAAAGATGTTCGAAGATTGGGTGAAGCGGGTGGCGTATAGGAGTGTAGGGCAGGGAACGGAGTGGGACGGTCCGGAGTTTCGCGGCGTCCCGTGGAGCGGAGAGATGGGACATGGAGCAAGATTTGATGAGCGGGCGCGGTGCAGAGGGGTGAGTGGAGCGGGGTGCGGAGCGAGGAGAGAAACGAAGCGCAAAGCGGGGTTTGGGAAGCGGGACATGGAGCGGGAGCCCGGAGCGGGAGCGCGGAGCGGGAGCGCGGAGCGGGAGCGCGGAGCGGGAGCGTGGAGTGGGAGCGTGGAGCGGGGCGTGGAGCGGGGCGTGGAGCGAGGCGTGGAGCGGGGCGTGGAGTGGAGCGTGCAGCGGGGCGTGGAGCGGGGCGTGGAGCGGGGCGTGGAGCGAGGCGTGGAGCGGGGCGTGGAGCGGGATGGAGCGGGCGTGGAGCGGGGCGTGGAACGAGGCGTGGAGCGGGCGTGGAGCGGGGGCGTGGAGCGGGGCGTGGAGGGGGCGTGGAGCGGGGCGTGGAGCGGGGCGTGCTGCGGGGCGTGCTGCGGGGCGGCGCGGAGCGGGGCGCGGAGCGGGGCGCGGAGCGGCGCGGAGCGGGCGCGGAGCGGGGCGCGGGGCGCGGAGCGAGGCGCGGAGCGGGGCGCGGAGCGGGGCGCGGAGCCGGTCGTGGAGCGGGGCGTGGAGCGGGGCGCGGAGCGGGGCGTGGAACGGGGCGCGGAGCGGGGCGTGGAGCGGGGTGTGGAGTGGAGCGGGGCTTGGAAAGCGGACATGGATCGGCGCGGAGCGGGGCGAGGAGCGTGCCTTGGAGCGGAAAATGAGGCAGGACGGGATAATGAAGGACGGACGCAGGGAAATACATGTGACAGGACGAAGTGCACTTTGTTTGCAGGTGGTGCGAGAGGAGGGGAAAGTAAAACAAGATTGGTTTCGCTCTATAAAAGTAACAGCGAAAGGAGTTAACGGAAGTAGAGACCAGAGTGTGAATAAAGGCCGGGAGTGCTTGGGGCGGCGATAGTAGTGGTCGACACATGCACACACGGGAAAAGAAGAGGAGGCGAAGTAAACAATGTGGCCACATTCGTACGCAGTCTCGCACAAGAGGGGCCAACTATCTATTTTGGGCCCCTCTGAGCTCATTTTTCCATCAAACGTTTTATTTATATTTGATATTAATTACTTATTTATTTATATATAAAATAAATAGCACGTACTAAAAGGATAAATATAATTTTAATGATGCAATTGATTTTCTTTTGAGCCATTTACAGTGTTGCTGGTCGTTTCCTCAAATGTGTATCAATTTCCCTAATTGTGAGTTTAAAAATGAGGAAATACGGATTGGATCATATCTACTGAAATAATATTTTTTATTACGTAGGGCTAAGGTGACATTTTGGACATTTTCTAGAGGGAAGGCTCTCTGTACACGTGTGTGCACGTCTTGTGAAAAGGCGGTATCACAGACACTCAGGGGTTGATAAGGAACAACATAAAGGAGAAGAAATTAACGGTGGTATGAGACGCATCAGAACCGGCAGATGTGGAAATAGACCCTTCCTCATGAGCTGCATTCTGAGAGTGGATTCGGAGACACTGTCAGGAAATCCGATGTGAGAGCTGTACGAGGAATTACAATCGACAGTCGAAACGAATGATAACACGAAATAGGAAGCCAAGGAACGGAATACGAAACCAGAGAGAAAAAAGATAGTCGAGTAAAGAGAAAATATCTAGAATGTGAAATAGTGAAGTGAAATAGTTTCAATCAATGATGTAAAAACATCGGTAATGGAAATTTAACCAGAGAAGCAGGTATTGAAAGGGTGACCGAACAGTCGTAGGTGTTACCGTAGAATGCAAGCATACTGAGCCTCACTGCCGCTGCAACAGCGCCAGAAACGCACGCTATAAAGTTGATGAAGCCTGTGAAAGTGCCTATGAGGCCGCTGCGAAACAATAATGCAATTGGCATGAAGCAACGGGGTGGCTGCAACGTCGGCGTGAGCGGGGATGGCAGCAAAGAGCATATGCATGGTCTGGGGCGAAGTGTATGAGGTCGCGCGGGGATGAGGGTTAGGCGGGGGCGGGGCGAGAACGGAGGTGGGTCAGAGGCAGTGGCGAGAACGTGAGAAGGTAAAGCGAAGGGAGGACGGGCAGAAGGAGGGGTAGGTAGGGGAGCTGGAGCTGGAGGGAGCTTGGAAGCGGGGTACGACTGGATGAGGCGAGGCCTGTGGCGAGGAGAGATGGTGAAAATGATTGAGGAGGCGGAGGTGGAACGCAGGAAAGGATGGATAAAGAAAGGAGGCAGGACAGAGGCGGGGCGGAGGTGGGGCGAAGCCGGGGCGGAGGCGGGGCGGAGGCGGGGCGGAGGCGGGGCGGAGGCGGGGCGGAGGCGGGGCGGAGGCGGGGCGGAGGCGGGGCGGAGGCGGGGCGGAGGCGGGGCCGAGGCGGGGCGGAGGCGGGGCGGAGGCGGGGCGGAGGCGGGGCGGAGGCGGGGCTTAGGCAGGCTGGGGCAGCGCCGCGGCGGGGCGGAGGCGGGTCGGAGGTTGAGCGGAGACCAAGCGGAGGCGAGACGCAGGCAGAGCGGAGACGGGGTGGAGAAGAAGTGGAGACAGGGCAGAGGCGGGGCGGAGCCGGGTGCTGTAGAGACGGCGTGACGTCGGCGAGGGAGAGCGGACGGAAAGTGGAAGTGAAGGCAGCCGCACGCGCTATGGCCGGCGCCCCGGGGAGAATGTGCGGCAACTGCCTGCGGAACTATCCTTTTAATTCCCTTGGCATCGCTGGTTTAATGAAGGCTGGATGTGGATTGTAGGGGGAAACAGACAGGTAGAATATGTCGAAATCTCTCTCCCCTGCTGGAGGGGCTGCGACCGTCATCAGTGTATTACAACGAGCTGCCCAGAATGGGTACGCCGAGGAACGAGGCTGTCGAGTTGCCTCCTGTCGCTACGCGGGCTCGGGTCCCATTAAACGGGAGGGGGCAGCCAGCCGTTGAAATATGTCATCGCAGAGGACAGTTACTTGTGGAAGAAATTCTCTTCTACGTATACGTGGCATGGGCTTTGATGCAAGAATCTTTGAGTGGTAAAATTACTCGATTTTGCTGACCTAAGATGACTTATAACACGTACAAATATAATGTTCAAATTTTAATGATCAATAGTATTGTTAACAGTGTTATTAAAACACAAAAACTTAACGAATATTATTTATCTACAAATTGGCACCAAAATTTCATTAGCAGACGCACTACAGATGCTTTTGTAATAGTACACATGAAGTTTTTAACGATTTTTGTTTGACAAAATAAATATCAAAACTTATTGCTTCAAGAATGCTTTAACATGTGCGTTTATGTGTAAATGAAAATTATATGCACTATTAGAAAAAGAAGTACTCTTTTGTGAGTTATTGATAATAAGAGAGAATTACTATAGAGACTGGATCACTCCTCGAAAACTGGGAATTGTGTCTTCGTTTCATTGCAGTGGGTTTAATAATTTAATATATGGTAAAAAAGTGGCACCTTGGACCATAGAATCAAATTCATTATCTCCTGAACTTTGCGTTCCCCATTAGGAATTCAATTTTCGTTTCGTTAATTTTGCGTAATATATAAGAATTGTAATTGTACAAACATTCAGGGCGGAATTGGATTATAGAAGTTTATTTTTCTTCATGTAACTTAGCTTTATGAATCTCTCAATTTTTATATTATTATTATTATTATTATTATTATTATTATTTTACATTATTGTTACTATTACTATTTTACAATTAATTTTATTATTGTACCATTATTATTATTATTATTATTATTATTATTATTATTATTATGTAATATATTTGCATGTTAGTTATATAACGTTATCTATGGTATGTGTAGCTGCCACCGGAATGTTTAAATAAATTTATCTATGTAGATATTGTTTTTATAATTACATTCCTTTCTTCTCGAACACTTACTTACAATAATAAACAACACGAACATTTTTATATCTAGTTATAATTATGTATCCCCGGTGTATTTTAAATTTTTTTTCAGACGCTTTATGAAAATTCGGGCCTAAAAGTATATTTCTAAGAATTAAAAAGTGGAATGATCCAAGATACAATTATGCAAGATACAGTTCTCAATTGCATCGACATAGAAAATAAATGCACATTTTATGGCAGTATGAAATATTCTTAAAACAAACAAAAGAAGTAGCCAGAATGTTAGTCATACTGCATTATTTTATTTTGTTAAATAATTAAATATTGCAAATAACAAAATTGATTCCAGATTGTCAGAAAAATTAGTAGTACTAATCGTTGTTATTTGCTTTTACCTTTCTATTGTCAGAATTATTTGTTTTCACAAGACTGATTTCTCAAATTGTGTACTAGGATTCACCTAGCGCTTTGATTCCTTTGCATTCACACGAGTATATTCTGTAGCAATAATAACGTTGTGTGCTTCGTTGTGCACCGCTGAACTACAAGGGTTTAAACGAGCGTAGTGGCCCTCCCATCAAGTGTACAAACAGTTTTAATTCTCTAATCCGCAATTGCTGAGAGGGATTTTGCGCTCACCGGCGCAGTACTTTTCTGGCGATAAAAGCTACATTGCTAGCTGAAAAGCTCATAAATTAATGATACGAAATGCACATATTTCTGCACGTGGCTATTGAGTGTCAAAGGTCACGTGATGTTTCCATCGTTTCAAAGAAGAAAATTGGAATTTGCTATTTTCTTGAAACTAATCCAAACGTTCTATTGATTTGATCAGATATTTTAAAAACAGGTAGAGATTAGTTGTCTCTTCAAAAATAGGCAACAACAATTAAATTAAAAATGATCGGCCAATTTTTCATTTTTCACTTTTGTAAAAAGAATATTAGGGAGATTCACGTAATAATGCAAACCTTTCTCATAAATACGAAGCATTTTCAGATCGCCAACTCGCATTTTCACCATCAAAATCTAAGGAACGAATCATATATTCTTTTCTAAAAGTCATCGCTTCATCAGTGGATAAAAATGAAGCACCTACTGGAATATTTTTAGATCATTCGAAACCATTTGAAGTAGTAATTTTTGTTTCAAATTACTTTTGCATTGACTTCGTGGTATTTCTCTGGATTAGTCTCAGAGAGAATAAATACCGTACAGAAATGGACATTATTTAGTAATCACTCTGATTAATTAGCAATTGCTAAAGGGTTCGATGTGAGGTTCTATTCTTTTCCTACTATGCGTATATTAATTAGATGATAGGCTCTATTCTTTTTCTACTGTGTGTATATTCATAGGAATATTCTTTGCAATAAAGAAACGTACTATATCGTAACTATATCGTACTACATCGTACTACAACAGATACAAAGATAGAACAATATCAAATGATTCAAATTGATTTCATAATAAATAATATACGTAAAAAAGAAAACAAAAATACACAATAAATAATACACGTATGAGTAAATTGTTTACTAAAAGTAAAATACTTGTAAAATTATTCATTGATTACTTGTCGCAGGAGTCATGGGACGCGGTTTATAATGCTGTTGATTCAAACGATAAAAATACTTATTTTCTCCAACGCTTTAATTTAATTTTAACGCTTGCTTTCCTCTTCAAAAAAGAAAATTAAATATTTCAAGGAATATCAATTCGTGGATAACACAAGGGACATTATGTAAAAACAAAAGAATTCTTTCTTTCATTTCTAAACATCATAACGTATCTGACGATTTCCTTCTCTACTTTAAAAAATACCAATCATTGTTAAGAAAAGTCATTAGACAGGATAAAATCATCAGAGATACAGGGTTATGCTCTGCTGGGTTCTTTAAACATTATTTAATGGGTCTAATAAAGTCACTTTCCCTAAAGGAATGTTATTATTTTATGAATTTATGTAAATTTCCATAAAAAAGACGACCAATTACAAAAATGGAACGTATTAATAAGAAAAATACATTCGTGCTTGAATCAGGTTTGTTGGAGTTGTTCGAAAATACAAAAAAGAAACTTTTCTTCCTGAGAAATATGATATAGCTTTCGCCAGTGTTGGAACACTGCATATTCTACTGACAGATTGCCAAAAGGTGCCTCAAAATCCAGTCCCAACTAAAAAGAATTTGAAAATTAGTGAGGCTAAAAGATTATCAATTTAAGAATAGTCAGGTTGATGGGACGTCATTCTGTTTATGCTCTTACACAAATCTCTGAACATAAAATGATAAAAGAGAGACTAAAGTTATGATCAACTTTCAATGATACAATGGAATGGAACAACGATTTTTAATGTATTAGTTACCATTTGAACTTTATAACTCAAAAAGACTGATTATGCCTGTTACATGTATTGTACTTTAGCTTCTGGATCAATGACCTCCATCTCGATCAGATTTTTCGGCCCTTCCCTTTTTTTTCCCTGACTCTTTAAGCAAATACTGAGATGGACTCTTGTTTTGCTTCTAGACAAAAGAGTAGTTTCACTATTTGTGCACGTTTCATTGAGCTCAGAGAGGAATATAATTGTTCAAACAATCGTAATCGCGGCAGAAACGCGATTTCTTCACGAAAGGTAAAAATTAATTTTCGATGTAATATGTAATTATCATTATGAAGTAATAATCGTAGAAATTAGGCTTCAGACCAGTAATAAGCTTTTCTAGCCCGATTGCCAGACAACACAAGTAATATTTAAATGTCAGGCGATTACGCCGCCTGAGAAGCAAAGATGTTCCAGCGAAGCAAATAATTCACAAGAGCAGAAATTCAGTAGAGGCGACCATTGTGAGGAGAGAGATGTCGCTCTTTTCAATATTTACAGCGGTTTATTATTTCGACATCTCACATACATGAATTCTACCTCTTAAAACGATACATTCACATTTATAAAGATAAATTGACATTTAAAACATATGAAAGGTTATGAGAATTTCAATTACTAGAGAAACAATATTTTTAATAACAGTAAAACATGTGTAAATCTCTCGGAAATACACATTATTCAATAAAGTAATTGAAAATAATAAATAATAAATAATAAATAATAAATAATAAATAATAAATAATAAATAATAAATAATAAATAATAAATAATAAATAATAAATAATAAATAATAAATAATAAATAATAAATAATAAATACTTGACTCCAATTGGTTAATTGGAAAAAGACATTCATAACTAGGAAGTAAATGATTTAAATGGAAGCGACTATAGTTGGGAATATATTTTGCTAGTGGGTAATCTGGCAGGATTTAAGAGCTCCCGTGGGTGGACTGGCTTCACCGTCGCTCGAAATATCGTCTCAGCGCGACACGAGGCAGCAGAGACGCGCCGCGCCGGCGGCGGAGCCAGCAGCGGCCGCTCACGGTATTGCTACGCAGTTATCGAGAAAGTAATGAGATGGCCATATTGCCGCTGGCGTCTTATTCCACAAAGAAGCTGTCAACCGACAAAGGGTCGCAAATATTGGCGGTCTCTCTCTTTTGTTCTTCGGAGCACTCTCCCCTCAACAGTTACAGCTCAACAGGAGGGGGTGGGCCCCAACAGAAAGGCTGCCAGTGAGGACGAGGTGGGATAAGGGAAACAGGTGGCGAACAGAAAGGAAGTAAAGAGGATTGGTGAAGGAGGGATGAAGCAAGGGAACGAAAATAGTACGCTGGAAAGGGGTGAATAATATAAATAGATCTGGAAAGTCAATTAAAGAAAATGGTAGGGCCCTTGGTTTCGGGAAGAAAGACGAATGAAAAAGTTCACAAGGAAAGGGGTATAAATACTAAAGTAGTAAACAACAGAAAATTGAATAAATGTTCAATGTAAGGTAATTAAAAAAGAAAAAGCAGAGATTATGAAGCGTTCAGTGATGTAGATTTTGATTGATGAGGATTACATCCCCTTTCTCGACATTTTCGAACTAAATATTTTATTTGAAAAGATATTTAATTTTGTGTACTTAAATTTGAGAAAAATAATTGTTAGCAATTTCTTAATATATAGTTTATTATTATTATTATTATTATTATTATTATTATTATTATTATTATTATTATTTTATATAATTTCAGTTTCAAGTACATTTTTTTCTGGTTGCATATCACTTATTATGTACACATCGATACCGAAATTATATCTAGTACTGTTCTTTAACCTTCCTTGAAACAGCTGGTGTACAAATAGACTGCAAAAGCCATAATTTTAAATATTTTTATGGGAAAAAACTTTGCATCGTGTTACTTTTTGTAATTATTGACAACAGATCATAGAATTAAATGATTTTAGTGCATAAAAATTCCAATACCTTATCGAAGTATATTTTCCCTTTCTGGCTTGGTGTTCTGTTAGTGTTAATTTTAATCGTGAAGTTATAGTCCTTTCTCGCGTAGGCAGCAATGTTAGAGGGGTTTTTGAATGCTCAAGAATGTTCTCCGTGATAGGTCTACTCCGTGTAATATAAGGGTATGATTTGAGGAATAACACTCCTCTCCGAAATTTTTGAAATAAATATACAACTACCTGAAATACCCTGAGTTGCCCGGGTATTTATTAATCATAGTCACCTTAATAGGTGATAAGGTGGTAATAGGCCAGAAGTTTTAATGCATGGAGGAATTGTATGCATGGAAAAAATACTAAATACTACATTTATAAAATATTGTTACTTGTTTAGTAAAAAGTTACTCATCAGTAATTTCCCAAAAAATGATTGTAGAAAACTAAATATTATGAACAAAAAATATTAAAAATGCGAAAAATTCAATATAGGCACTTACAGTCTCTTAACGTTCGATTAGGCAATTACCTCTAAAATAGACATTTATTGCCTCTTATAATACCTTCGTAAAAGCAATTTCTGAGGTAAACATTGATGGGGTAAGTTGTCTAAAAACATATTCAAAGAAATAAAATGGGCAAAAAGGGCATTGTCGGGACTCGTTATAAGGAAAAAACGCGTTTTTGTGTTGTCGGATAATTGTCCAGCATTTTAATTTAAAAATGAGGAGAATTCAAATTTAACAGTTGGAAGAGGGATTGTATTTTTGTTTTCATGAAGTTCATTCACTAGCAGAATCAAATAAAAATAAATTATCCTCGTTATCTTCATTTGTACTTGAAGTATTTTAAGTATTTCCTTTTTTAAATACATCTAATTTATGTATTTAAATACACCTATAAAGTGCATCTCCAAAAAAACTCAAAAATACATTAATTCAAAATCAAAATGTATTTAAAATACGTATTTCAAATACAAGTATTTAAATACTGCCAACCCTGATTACGCAGTAGCAGTAGACTACCATTAGCAGAAGAAGATGCTACGTACCATATACTTTGAATGTAAAGAAATGTTTTTTAATATTTTTTCAGCTAATGAATCTATTTTTTATTCATCCTTACCGGTTATTTAACCGTATTTAAGAACAATCGGTTATAACAACAAATATACCTTGCCCCTTCTTAATCTTTATAACCGGTTTTCCGCAACTCGAGTAGCAAAATTACCCTGAACATTTCAGAATGCGTACTGCAAAGCTGATGAGACAAGCTGATGAGCTGAAGATAATAATACTGTTTTTGCATTTAGAAATGTAGCATTTTGTACCCAAGTATGAATCTATGGATATGATAATGAAATATAAATAAACCTGTCGATAATTTCTTTGCCACTCTATCCTTAAAAAGATATAGCAAAATCGTCCAAAAATAGGCGATTGCATTAAATCTGAACATTAATGTTCATTTCGCACAGAAACGTTGGACATCGATGGGCGAACGGCAGCGACGGAGATCGAGGGTCGTATTTATAAAGCTCTGCCAGCAGAGCTCTTAGGGGCCTGCCATCTGGGGGCTTGCTAGGAGCTCAAGGGGCGACTGGAATTGGCTGGGGGCCGTTCATAAGTCGCAAAACCGAACACTGGCAGCCTGCTAGGCCTGGCAGGCCCCTGGCAGAGGTTTATAAATACGGCCCCGAATCCCCAGAAGACTGTAGGGGCACCCGTTGCCATTCGCCTCCCAGCCCGCCGATCCGTGGAAGAGACTGTGGCTGTGGCAGCGGCGGCAGTGAGGTTGGCCGCCGCGGCGGGAGCGGCTACGGCAGCGGCGGTGCGCATTGATCAGGTAGCACGGGGGGCAGAGTGTGGAGGCGGCTGGAAGCAGCCCGTCCGCCCACCCGCGAGGCACGCCCCCTCCCCGCCACGCCCCCGTATCCCCCGTGTCTCTTCGCGAGCGCGAGCCGACTCGCGACCCGGGGCCCGCGCGTCATCGAGAGATCGATACGCCAGCTTAATTAATCGCGCCCCCGCGCCCGAGTCATCCTCCGCCTGCCGCGCAGGGCCTCCGCCTCCGCCGCCGCCGCCGCCGTTGCCACCCCCGGCGCCGCGTTACATCGCACCGTGAGGCCGCCCCCGACCTGCCGCCCCCTCCTTTCCCCGCCCCGCCCGTCTTTCCGGCCCGCGGCGGCTCGCCCGCCAACGCCTGGCGCTGAGAGATTTCTTCGTCGCGGATACGTAAGGATTGGCTCTAATGGATTAAGGATTGCGAGAAGGCTAGGGAACGCACTGCTAGAGGGTTGGCGAACGTACGTGTTATAGTGAATGAGGACTCTGCTTTAACGAGAACTCTAAGAACGATAAAGTGGATTGAAATACTGTTGTGGAAATAGTTGATTTCCATGATATGAAAAATAATAACATTTTACTAAAAGTTTTTGTAAGTTCTGATGTCCATTTGCGTCTAAAATAAAATGAAGTGTACATAATAATTATTATACTCCCATAACGTCTTTATAATTTTCATCTCACACTATTGACATTACATTTGATAAGATACAGGACACTACATTTGACAAGACATTTCACAATATGAGTTCATTTTGATTTGAATTAGCGTTCATATTTTTATATTATTTCTTTAGGGAGAGACCACGTTTGCATAATTGTTATTTTTTGTCGAATGACTTATAAACGCTTATCGTATGTAAACGGAATTAATGAAAAGGAAACAATGTTTAGATACAGATCTCTTCATGAGACATGTTAGATTTGAGACCACACGTACTAAACGTATCTATCACAATAATTTCACTTTGATAATGAGCTAATAATGTTATTTGTGACCACTGCATTTTTACATTAAAAACTAGATACAGAATAAATACATACTTTTAATTCTAGCTTTGAGTGGCGCTTCCGGCGGGTATTTTCATGTTAATTATTTTATTTGTGCCACGCAAATTCATAATAAGGTAACATAATTCATACAGTTCCCTGGCTCGTCGAACGTCAGGCAAAGAAAGTTTCATGAAAACTAGATATAGAAATCCTTTTTTAAATTTTTGTTCATTACAAAATTGTTTAGTTCTCGTCAATATGATCAATGAAGCAGTAAAAATGAACCTATTACAAATGTGCCATTAAGGCAGAATTGTAATTAACATCTTTTCACCAATGCATGTGGCCCTAAAAACAGCTTTTCTAGTATTATTACAGAACAATCCAGAAGGATCAGGATCAACATATTGCGAATCGATTCGTCCAGACACCATAATGAGTTTTATACGCATTAAGTCTCTTGAGAAAACATTTTTCGAGAATTCTCATGAAATGTTCTAAAAGGTTCCGGAAAATTCCGCAGCTCATCGCGTAACGGTATATTGATTATTTCGTGATTCCAGGCACGTCAACTGCTACGGCTAGTCCCTTAAACGTAATGCTGGTTTTTATTGCGGGTGGTAGTGGTGGTGATCTTCCCTCGGTAGATCCTGCACCGGCCTACGTCGGCTTTCAGGGTTTTCCCGATCCAGGAATCTCCCACCAGCTCGGCACCGTTCCACATAAGACAATCTCTAAGCTCCCGACAGATACCGGCATATCTGATAGTTTTGTGCATTGAACTGCAAGTATGTGTATGTAAAGGATGAAGATAGAACAAGGAAGATGAAGGAAAGATCGCGCGCAGGAGGATTGTTAAGGTGCTGCTCCAGCATTAGGGTTGATCAGGAAACAAAACGGAGAATTGCAGTTCAGCGGCAGGTAGAATTCCAGAATTCTCAAGACAGCGGCTGAATTCGACCTAGTAACTGTCTAGCAAGTGAAGAAAGATCTTCAACTATCGGGACTCGTACTCGAGGGCACTCCGGTCAGAGGTACTGCAGCGACGCGTAACAGTAGAATGTCACCTCATTTGTCCCGAATGGTGAGCTGGAAGAGGGCTAATCATAAAATCTAAATAGACAAATACTACAACTCTTACAACCATACAACACCTTGGATCAAATTTTAATCTATATATCTTTTCAAATAAACATCACCAAATGAAAGTGGATTGTTTTAGCCATGCGGATGACTATCCCAACAGTGAAGTACTCGTGAACGAGCAATCTTGATGGGCAGCAATGCTGATCTAGTGGCAAGAAAGGCTGTAGCAGGATAAGGGGAGAGTAAAAATGCTCCCAAGCTTCAATTTTGAATAAAGGATATGTTTGATGCTATTTTGAAAGTCATTTTCCCCAAATCACAGAAACGACAGCCTGATATTTTGTAAGATAATGAAAAAATACGAGTTTTCAGTTTTTGATTTTTTTCATATCATTACTCAGAGATAACATTCTGAAAGAATTATGAGACATAGTTGACATCTACATGCACCTTGGAAAGCTTTAAAAAAAACGGGAAATTCAATTTTTAAAAAAATTAAATAATAATTCTATATTTTTATTTTTAAAGTGGCAACACCAATATTTTCTATAAATTGGTTTTAAGGTGTTCTTTACTACTGATTTTTTTTCAGATTTTTCTAATTCTTGCGCCATATTGAAAAAAAATAATAACTTTTTTCGTCATTTATGCGCACATAACTCATATAATCACTTTTCTACGGAAAAATACTTTTCAGGATGAAAATCATTTCATTTAACCATACAAAAATATTGCGGATTATTTTTGGCGCCAAGATCAAATTTTCAAAAATAAAAAAATAAAAATTATTTGAAATTATTTTAACTCAAATCCTATTTCAATTTCTTTATTATTATTATTATTATTATTATTATTATTATTATTATTATTATTATTATTATTATTATTATATCAAAATACACAATTTTGATATTTTATGGAAAAAAATAATTTTCAAGACAATCAGAAATAATGCCTAACGTTACATAAAAATAATATTAAATCGTATGCAATTTAATCTTCTTGGCTATTGTCATCTCTGGTCGGCACAATTTCATCAGTATCAAAAATATGACACAAGTTTTCAGCTGGTTTAATTTTGTGGGACAGATACTGAATATATGACAAATAGTATATAATTCCTGCTAAGTGAGAACAACCAATAGTTCGTAAGCCATTAGCGCAGTTACATGCATATCGTAAGATTCCAGATATTCCTATTGTATGTGGTTTATAGTCAATGAAGCATTTTTATGCCTTTTGTATGTGTGTGTGTGTGTGTGTGTGTGTGTGTGTGTGTGTGTGTGTGTGTGACGCGATTGTAATTCGAATTTCACAATATTCGCAATTATACGTTTCCCAAAACTGTTATTAAGAAAACATCCAATCTTACAGAATAATCCCGCTGTTGGTAAAAGTTTATTATCGAGTTGATTATGTAACAGTCTATTTTTTGTACCCAATATACCATGGACTGCTTCAATAGCCAGCGAACTTCAGTTACAAAGCTTGATTCATTCGATTCTTTTGTTGTCAACTGCATTCGCTTTCCATTCAATGCTGACAGTAGCACCTGGTTAACCTTTGTCTTCCAGTTCACTTTTAACATCTCTGAAACCTCTGTCTAAAACAAAAATATCTCCGTTTCAATAAAGAACTTAAGCCGTCGTCTTATGACATAATCTCTTTCAAATGCTGGCATAATTGTGAATTGCATAATGCCGACCAGTAACATCGACGACATAACCATTTGTTGTGCAAATCGTAAATGGTTTGCCCAGAGGAGCGCTTTTTGTACCGAATACGATTTCCGTTGATATTCGTTGTTCGCACTTTTTTGATGCCGATAATAAGTTCCATCACATATGAGAATTTACTGATTAGAACTATTGTGTAACTTCTTTGTAACAACTGCTGTTTCATCCTTTATCAATGCATGTCTTGATAATGCATTGTAACCAAAATAATTTGGTAACGTTGGTAATTTGGTTTGTCACGTTCAAACGACTTTAACATTGAATCTATAAACTAGGATACTTACAGTTTACGTTCTAGACCAAGTATAGAACGAATTAATTGATTTCAATTTTCTGATCATAATTTAAACAAAAAAAACACCTAAAGCTTGGACGACAGTTCGTGAATCACAGTTTCTCATTAATATGAGCAAACTCGTTAAATATTCAATAGTTTGCCAAGTTAAAGAAATAAATATTTTTATTTTCTCATCACTCATGGAATAATTTCCTATTTTATCATGAACAGTTGAATCAACATTAACTTCCATTGTTTCCATGAATTTAGGTTCTTGCAACAGCGACTACTACTCGGAATCATTATTTGCCTTTGCGTAAAAACTTCCAAACGAGCATTGAATGGTATAAAAGTTAAACCGACTGTTTGATGACATAGGAAACAGTATTTTTGTGTTACCAGAACGCGAGAAAATGGCTTTTCGACATATTCTATTTCCTTTTGTAGCAAGAATTTGGAGAGAATACTTCTCCTGATGATTGACTGAAGGAAGTTGACGCAAACGTATTCCAGCTTGTTTGAGCTCTCGACAAATTGTAAGATGAATGAAAGAAATTCGTGATGAAGTAATTTGCTCCTAGCTATCGGACATACATTCTTCCCGTGGTTACTCCTTTTCTGGAAATACTTGGCTAAACAATAAAAACAAGATTATAATATGTAACTGAAAGATTGAAAGTATGACATATTTTCTTTTTAATATATATCTGTTGTTTTATATATTGTGACTTGCATGATTTCTTTTCGATATTTATTAGCCCCAAGCTGAAAATAGCCAAATTGTTGCTCTCACGGGGTCGTGACGCTCCGGCTAGCTCTGGTTCCTACTGGATACCTATTTTCAGTGAAATGGAAGGCCGGGCATTGCCGAAGTGTAAAAGTCACTGGCATTATGAAAGTAATGAACAAAATTGTAATAGAAGTTAACTAAATTTACAGTGACATTTTAATGGTTTTACTGAGTTCATTACCCAAATAAAGGTTAAACTTATCAACAATATTACAAGAATATTATAAGGCCAAGGCGCGGCCATACAACTAGGAAACAATCTTTTTCATTTTGTGGAAATTATCAAAAGTGAATTGATTAAAGTTTGAAGAGCGTCCTAGGAAACTCTTGGCCCGTTCTTCATAAGAAAATCTTCACCGTTTTCGATCTCCGTTGGGGCGACTTGGCGAGTTCGCTAACCCATCACCTGGCCCGGCAAAGGGGAGGCGGGCTGATCAAGACGGTTCTCCAGGCGCTCGGCGGCCCTAAGGGTAGGGGCCTTTTGCAGCCTCGCGGTGACGGAGGGGTGGCCGCCCGCTGGTCCTGGTGCGAACGCCACCAGATCAACGTTCGTTCACACTCGTCACATCAAAGTTCTTTGACACGCACTTGTCTGTAAAAAGTTTTTTTATTGAGTGCGGCAGGCTCTGATAGTCCACGGAACGTTGTCCCGACATCAATGACACGAGGATGCAGCACAATGCATCTTACGATTAAAGTCAAAATCAAATATCTCAGCAAATTATGTTCTCTGTTATCATGGCGGTGGATGCACCTCTAGTTTCCGCGACAGTCAACTTCTGTAGTTTATCATCGCGATATAGATCATCGCGGCGGTGGATGCACCTCTAACATCCCTGGCCGTTACATCCAAAGTAGTCTGGTCTCCCCAACCGAAAACGTCTCGTCCCTCTTTTTACCCTTGCCTCAAACATCCAACATCCCTGATTTCTCCCTTCCATTGAAAGTTTATATTCCGATTAACTATTACGCCGCAAGATATTCTCAGCAAATCACCGCAAGATTCTGGAATGTTCTGCCCTGGAAATTTCCAATCGTTTTCTCTCTTTCTGTTCCAAAATATTGATACATGGCTTAAACGTGCAGCTGTGCGCTGTAGGTCGACACTGGTGATTCTATTGATCCATTCCTAGTAATAATCATTTACCTGTCGCGACCCAGGGACTTCTATTAGGCCCGGTATCATGCCTGTCCCGGCGGCAGCGATGGGATGTGTTGGGGAAGGGGCGGTCGTTGGTAGCGGGCCATCTACACGTAAATAAAGAGAAAAGAATTCGCTGGTTGTGCCCTCCCGACGGCAGCAACGGGGGGGCACGAAGTACGAAAGTCTCTAGGGAAGAGGGGAGAGCTCGGAGTTGTGCAGTTAAGCTCTCATACGGGCACAAAGGAATTGCGTGTTCGTCTCAACTCTGTGCTGCCACAATATAAATACGTACAGTTTCTTGGTCACGCTCTTTCAATTCAGCAACATGCGTTCCTGAAAATGCGGAAAACTTTTTTTTCAATTGAGAGCAAACCGTTCACCATTTGTGTCTATAATAAAATAATTTGAAGTCCAGAACAATTAGAATTCTATCATATAATAATTAGAAGTACAGAAGTGTCTGCTATACTCCCGCTTCCTCTCTTGACAATTTGCATCCAAACCTGGAAGTTCTGGTGTGGGCCTGCCGTTGCCTTTTATTTTGAGCTTTTCTGAAAACTCAGTACTATGATATTCAGTCGTTAATAATTGTTCTATTACACAATCACACGAACCACTAGCTTCTGGAGAATTAACGCACGCCACTGTCACAAAAAAATTGAGAGAAGCGAAACTTACGAAAGACTTGCGAAGAGCTGTTCTCCGCAATATTTTGTTGCCTACGGACAGTTCAGCCGCGCATCCACTCCTTCCTCCGCCTTTGAAACATGAGGAGCCGAAGGTTATCGCAGTTGGCATGCGGTGCCTACCCTGCGCCAGCGAATTCTCTGGGCCGCATCAAGAACTGTTTGAAACTTCTCCCTCTTGCGTACTGTATATCGCAGGAACTTGCAGAAGACTGACTCGCTCGCGGTAGCAAAATAGTGTGATTTTTTCGCCTCTTGTAAAGACGTACAAAATCTCAATAACTTTTTAGGGAATTACCATACTCGCTAAACATTTCTTATATACTTCGACTTACAAGGTACACCGCCGGTATACGCCGTGTATCGGAGAATTCACTATTGCTATCCACTGATATACATCAATAATCTTTAATATAGATTATATATCCAGATGGCCCCGCTGTACGTTGGCAATTTTATTATTGTTGAAAATTTGAATTTGCCGCCAAAAATATCAGCAATTTTAGTGATGTTTTGTTTGATTTTCTATTGGTATAATTGGCGTGAACTGATTTTTCTTCATTAATCTTTATTTTTCATTTTTTGGTCCAATTATAAACGGTGTTAAAAGCTTCCTGTAGTTGCCACGTATATATCTAAACTCGTCTGGTGCTGTTGTTATCGAGGCTGTGTCGTCAGCAATTTTTCTTGTTCTGGGATTGATATATTACTGGTGTATAATAAGCACAATACGGGTCCAAGAATCCTACCCTGTGACACACCTGCTTGGATATCCTTTAGGTTAGAGTATCTTCTTGCTTTGTTCTGAACATTCTCTAAGATATATAAGATGTGAGAATTTCAGCGTATTGTTTGGGTAGCATTTTATTTAATTTATTCAGTAATTTTTCATGCTAAACCTTGTCGAAGGCTTTCGCAGATTTTAAGAACAATACAGAACAAACTTGTATGCCTTCTAATGCCCCCTGAATTAAATCTGTAATTCGGTGCACTTGGTGTGTTGTCGAGTGTATTTCTTTGAAGCCAAACTGATGGTCAGTAATCAAATTAGCATTTTGTATAATTGGTTTTAATCTTTTATTGAGGAGCTTTTCACATAATTTTGAAATTACCGGTAAAAGGAAAATCGGTCTATATGATTTCACTTTGTGGGGCGATTTATCTGGCTTGGGTATCATAATAATTTCAGCCACTTCCTAGCTATAGCCTCCGTTTTTGTGGCAACTGCTTCAATGTTTGTCCGATAATCAAATCAAATCCTGGGGCTTTCTTTGAACTTAGATTGTTCATAATCTCATCAGCCACATCTTTTATACTAATCGGAGTTATCGTTCCTTTTTTAGTATTTTTAACTTCTTCAAGAGTGTAATTATTGCTCAGCATATCATTTGCAGTAAAGACATCTACTAGATGTTCTGCAAATAGATCTTCTTTTTGTTTATTATCTTTTGCCCACTTTCCTTGGCCTTTTCTTGGAGGGACTGGCGTGATTGGCCTTTTGATTCTTTTAAAGGTTTTCCACAGTGAGTATTTAATATCTTCATCAGCTGGAGGTACGCTTTGATACATTCGTCTGTTAACTTACGAATTTCTCTTTTCAGTTTTTGTGCCTTATTGTTGAGGACTATCCGCTGGGTGTCATGTTTCCTGGCACTTTCGTCTCGCTGACCTTTTTTCTTTTACTAGGTTTCTTATTTCAGCTGGAAAATTAAATCCTTTTGTGGTACGTTTTAATTCTCTGGTGTTGTTAAATGCAGTAAATTTTTCTACTTCTCTCTCTAATTATTCAATTGTTTTTAGATTAGATTTTATTTGATGAATTTGGTCAAAAAAAAGTAGAAAATTGTATATGACGTATGAGAGAGAAGATTATTCAAATTGTATTGGCATTAAAATTGATTTCGTTTGGTAAATCAATTTTGAAACTTTTCCAGTCTGTAGTTTTACAGAAGAGTTGGTCTCGCTTCTTTTTTAATTATTCTTTTACTCAGCGTTAAGATAACAGCCGAATGATCAGAATTTAAATCACACCTTTTGTAATGCCTTTTGCTGCAGGTGTTGTGCTACTAGCAGTGATTGCAGGCAATGCTTCCAGTTCAGGATGAAAAAATATGAAGTTTGCAGGGAAGATAAGTTCCCTGGAGGAGCGTGGTGTTGAGCGAGGTTTCATGTACAGAGACCAAGTCCGATGAAGTATGAAAATAAGTTTAATGAAAAAGTAAAGCTGCAGAGCAGCGTGAAGTTAATACAGCGAAGTCTCTGGGCTGTCTGTTCGTTATCAACGCTAGAGGATCCTTATATAGAAAACAGGGAAATTTATGAAGCCAATACGCCACTCCCGTCTGAACTGTACGTGTCTTGGACGCAATAAACAGACATTACTGTCCGAGCACTTTTGCCCTTTCGAAATCACTGTCTCATAAGCTCCTATACATCCCCGCATCCACAATTCGTAATACCCTTAGCATTGACAGCGGTTTTGGGAGACCTCTCATAAACTTTCTTAAGATAAAAATACCTAGCATAGCGCCTGCTCCGGACGCGACCTTAATTTTGTCTAACTTTGAAAAGCGATATTTCTCTCGCGTACAAGTTTGAGAAAAATATCCATTGCTTTTCTTACGCAATACGTCAAAAACTATTGTACGTAGGTGCATTTACCATTGCACTATCGCTCTATACTTATAAAATTTGGTGAAATTTTACTGGAGATAAAGAAGTCCATTAAGTCTTGTATTTTGCCTCCATCAGTAAGCTAGTGTGTTGACTTCCCCGTTGAATGCGTATCCTGTTTCTCTGTGGCTTTTTTAACTCGCTTCCTTTGGTAGTGATCAGCCTTGCTCCCCAATCAGTGTGTTTAGCATTAATGTCACCTATTATGGTCACCTATTACTGGTTAGGCGGAAGGGCAGGCCTTACGGCCTGAGCCTCGCCAGAAATAAAGACATTATTATTATTATTATTATTATTATTATTATTATTATTATTATTATTATTATTATTATTATTATTATTATTATTATAAACCTTTCACCCATGTGTTGCAAAATTCTTGTAATATTGAAGTTTCAGGCTGTCTTGGTGGGCAGTATATTGAACGAACTTTAAGATCTTGTTTGGTAGATTTGATCACTACTGTGGTAAGCTGCACCTTTTCACACTATATTGGGTTATCTTCATAATTATATATTCAATCTTTGATGATAATCGTGGTCCCTCCCTTCACATCATAAATCTCTGAGGCATGATATGAAAAAATCAAAAACCTAAAATTCGTATTTTTCTTATATCTTACAAAATATCAGGCTATCCTTTCTAAGATTTTTCAAAAAACACCAAACATGCCTTTAACTGAAAATTGAATTAAGCTAGGGGACATATTTACTCCCCTTATCCTGCTACAGCCTTTAAAAAACGACCTAATAGTAACGGACGGCCGATAACACACTAAGGACGGTAACTCGGGAACACGTTACTAGATTACTATGCGGAAGAAAACACTCAAATATTTGAAAAACATCCCATTTTGTTCTTCGAAAGGATTTGCACGGATCACGAAATTCCCATCATTCAACTTTTGTATAATTGTTTTAAAATAAACCACAAGAAGTTCAAGTTACTTGATCTGTTAGCTTGTTAAGAAATTAATTTTTGTTTAGAAAATATTACGTATTAATGCTCTAGTTCTTGTCCACTGGATGCGTCGCTGTTGTTCCCAACATCAGATGTGTTGCGCAATTCGTGGTAGTCGTCGGAAGTAAGAGGGCAACACAGAATACACACTACCTGCTACATATCAAATACTGATTTTTTTGAAAATTGAATTAAAAATTATGGATACAGAGAAATTTTAAGAAATAGTTTTATCATCTATTACTCTCATGAAAATATACAAATCATTTCTTAGCGTTTATATTCTAATGTGTTGAGCTGCAAAATGTAATCGAACTTTTTTTTCAAGATTTTACTGCCAAACGTACTATATAGTTTGATGACTAGAAATTTTAATTTCTTCAAGGATATTTTAGTGAATATGTTCTCTTTTTGATAAATCACACGGTGTTTCAAAGTCACACTCTTCCGTTAAAATAACAAATGTCTTCTTTCAAAACGGATTTGAGGAAATTTAATATTAATAATACTTTAGTTTATTACGTTTGAATAAAAACAACGTGGTCTGCAAATTATGGTGGTACACATTCCGAAAATAATATTTCAGTATTTTTAAAATTATAAATTATTCTGTAAAAATACTCATTATTCTCGACGTTTTAGGTTTTAAGTACCTCCATTCCAAGGTAGATTTTTATCTGATTCCATGATCGGTAAGTTTTATGCATTATTCCTTCATTTTGAATATTCTTTTATATTATATCCCGATTTTGTCATCTAATTTCCTTTTTTCTCTTTATTGTACTTAACACATTATTTAAATTCGTATCAACATATCCGCAGATGTAACTATACTATTAATATTATATTTTGTAACTACAAGAAGCATTTCTTTGCTCAATTAAAATTATTCTCAGAATCCAAATAATATGCTGACACGAACTATGACTTTCACCTGTCGCCCACCACCCTAATGAGGACATAACTACAGATTTTCCACCGGAGATGGGAGGATCTAATTTCCTAGGAAACAATGGGATGTAATTTCCTTTAAGTAAATAATGGTATATTTTCCATAAAGTAATAAATTCTATACATCTTGCAATTACATATCTTTGTAATTTTCATTTTAGAATTCTATTAAAAATTAATACATGTAATGTTCTAATAATACTTCTTCTTTAAACTGTTCAATAATAACTACTTTCAGCAACAAAAATAAACAATTATATTATAAATAGCAAATTTTACTGCCAGTTATATTTAAATTTTATTCTGTTTTGTCCAGTTTTTATTTGTGATATATCTAAACATTGTTAAGTTTTTTTGGATTCAACATCAATGAGTAATTTTGAATTAAATTAGAATTCTAAACTCTTCTAAAAAACTGAAATTCTAAATTTGTTTCAAAATAATGTGTTCATGTAACTTCCAAAAACTAACAGAGTTTATGATTGTCATTAATAAAAACTGGACTATTCTGAATATAACGAAACAAAATTATACCCATATATCATAGCAATTCTTCTCATCCCTTAATTTTTTCCATGTGGTTTAGATGACACGAGGTAAATTACCGCACGATATTATACATGCGTATATTTTTGTTTCTTTTCGGAAAGTGTTATCGATATTTCTCAGAAGGTTTAAGGGAGGGGCATAGCTCCCGTGACCCCCCTCCCCAAATTCTCTGAGCTCTTCCGCCGCCGAACAAACGTCGGACATGGGACGAGGGATGTAGGACGTGGGACGTGTGACGCATCCCAGACGTGTCGCGAGCGGCAATACTTCACGGCGCCCCGTCGGCTAATGAATTGGCCATCGCCGCGATCGCCGGAGCGGGGCCGCACTGCGCGTGTTAACGAGAGCGGGACACCCGAGGAGGCATTAGCTAATTTGCAGACCATTGATGAGACCGCTGCGAAAGCACCCGCCCCGCTCCGCCCCGCCCCCTCCCCGCCTTCCCCGCATCGCCCCGCCAACCGTTCAGACTCGTCCCGCTTCGCTCCGGCTCGTACCTCCCCGCCTCGTCCCGCTCCTCGCGACTCTGCTCGGCGCCGAAATTGCTTTGCGCCCTAGATGATAATCGCCCGGGTCCCCCGCGCAAAAACAATTGCTGCGGAGCGCCGTCCTATGGAAATGAGACCAACTTCCAAAGTCGATATGGGCGCTATCTCGGTCGCTATCAGCCGATTCAAAGACGGCGCTCACCGCGATCGCCTTAAATTATGTTGTTTGAAAGTGGACGAAACGATGTTTATCTCGCCCGGCTGGCGGGAAGTCGTGCAGCTTGCCGGATGCGCAAAAAGCGACAAGAGCGAGTGGGTTGATGAGCACCCAGTAAGTCTTCCCATACAGCTGCACAGACGCGTCAATACTTTCTCTCGGACATACATAAATACACGACTGAGTGGCTATATATATTTATATAGGAGGCGGATGAATCGTATGCGAGATGGACATACTATTTGTAAACCCGAGCATGCATGATAAAAAAAAGTGAAGGACAAACAAACAAACCGACCGACCGTCCGGCTGGTCGCTCCGATGAAATGGAAAACGTTTATCTTTCAGGCTACAATAGGTTTTCCCGGCCGTGACGGAGAGGGAGGGAAAGACAGAGAGAGAGGTCGCTTCAATGAAATGGGTATTGACACTCGACGCCGGGGCCGCAGAGGAACGATAGGCCATTATAGAATAACTGCGCGGTAGCGATGAGGACATAATCGCGGAACCCCTTCCTCTTCGGGTCTCCCTCATTGCGGTGACGGTTTTCTCTCTCTCCCATTCCATCAGCCCCTGCAGACATCGCCCCTGCCACTGACCCACCGCCCAGGCAATCGCCGCCGCTCTGTGACCATCTCCTGCTTATTCTCGCCTGCCTTCCTCCATTGTCTCCCGTTGTGACATGTATTTCACCTGCTTTGCTCCGAACGGCGCGTCCTAACCGTTGACATTTGTCTTACCGACAACTCTCCTAAACCTCTCCGGTATCGACTTTCTACACGAATTGCCTTTCTTGATTTCCCTGGCCCGCGACATTTCGAATCCAAGGTCAACAATCATCCCCACTAATTTCCCGTCACCTCTGACGTATTTCCTCTGGTCTCGGCTGCGTTGCACCTACTTCTTACGCCGTTGGCCGACATTTCTGGCACCTCGACATTTTGTCTGCCCGGAACTTTCATTTCCCGACCGTTCGACTTGTCCCGCCGATTGATCTACCCCATATTTACAACTTTCCCACCTACATTCCGTTTTCTTCGACTTCCCTCCCCATCGAATTATTATGAAAAAGTTAAGCCTACCCGTATTTCCGACTTCCCCTTCCTCACTTTCCCCGCCGTTCCCGTTTCTTTTACATGTCGCGCTGTCCGACAACCCTTCCCTGCCGAATTCCCCGCTCTGCACATCATATCCGGTAGCACGCCTTCGGCCCAGAGCCCGACACTGACGCTTCCATTCACGCCGTCGCCCCCACCACTTCCCCTCCACGCCGGCGGCCCCGACGTCGCTTCCACCCCCATCCCCCGGCCGGGGCCGCCTCGCCCACGCCCCCCAGCGTCCGCCGAATCCAGCGCATTCCCTAGCGAACGGTTACCCGCAATTAAGCAGACTCTCTCTGCAAAGATTACTTCGACCCTCGGTACGTCCACGTCGCACGCCTCACTAGCTTTCAATCTCTCTTTCGGCGACCGCCGTCAATTACTGGCGATGACGACCGGGGGCGAGGAGGGCGGGGGAGGGGACGGAGCGGGGGGGGGGTGATGCGGGCGCGGCGACGCGGACGTGGCGCCTGCATCGACAGGCGTCGGTGTCCGCCCTTTGCGGTTAAGCAGTTGATGTAATCTGAGCGTGAAGTTGAACTGTGGGATTCCCCGTGTTTAAAGGTTGAGTGACGAGAGAGCCGCCGGTTGGAATGACAGCGGAAATGGCGGTGGGTAATAGTTACGAGTGAAGCCACAAAGCGCGGAGTTTGGGAGGGTACCCCGCAGACAGTGGCGTTTGCATCGCGGGAATTGAAAGTGGCGGCTAGATAACACTGCCGGCGTTAGACCTGCGATTAATACGGCGCGAGGGCGTCCAGAAAGATCACAGAGCGGCCAGATCGAATTTCGAGTCGACAGGATGCATACGACTTTTTCGTAGAACAACCAGCGCATTGATGAACACTGCTTATCAGAGATCAGTGCATCCGTAGTAGATTGAAATGCGAGATCAATTCCGTATCCATTGCTATCTGATACATACTCACTACATGACATTAAATATAGAGTCCATACCATTAATTTAGTTAAGTATTTGACGAAGTAAATATCTCTGGACTCGTGAATTTTATGAAACGTCGAAAAGGGTCTTTTAGACGCCTTTCCTAAAAAACACGCAACATGTTTCCAACTTAAAACTATCTGTAACGAAACAGTACGAATTCATTTATACAACTGTGACTATCAATTTATTTATGTGCATTAATTCTCAAAATATGAAAAGATATGTGAAGAACACTTTTTAAATTATTTTATTTTTCATCATCAAAAATGGGTAATTTTTACTTATAACGTTTTACTTAATAACACCGAAGAATTAATTTGGATGGTTCAACTACTTCCAAGCGCTATTTTTAAATCTATGTTAGGTATCAACATTTCGTGATGATTCTGACAGGACTATGCATAAAATTGAACTTCAAATTTTTTTAAATGAAACTCTTGCGACACTTATGATAATAATTAACAAGATTTGTAAGTCCTACTTCCAAGAAATTGTCAGTACCAAAATCAATTTCTAAATCCCAATAAAGTTAAATTTTATATTATATTTATATATTTATATAAATATTTTGATTCGTATTTTAGAGCTAACTTTCTTTACAATCCTGTTATAATTACTCTTAATATTCAGTTTCATTCGGTTATATTCAGTTTCTTACAATGTAATAACCATGGCAATTACAAATTGAGGCGTGTGTGGGCAAAAAAGTAAGTTTTGCTTAATGCCCTTGGTATACGTATAATTATATGGAAGGCACTGGTACGAAGACTATTATGTAACTATATACATTTCAGTATTCCATAGCTAATTAAAGAACACTTTGAACAACCAGCCATACGGATCCTACCCTTGTTCAAAATTTCTCTAATATAAATAGAGCCAGTAGATTGTGATTGATATTTGCGTATCGTTCCAGGTCCGCAGGTCACAGAGTTTGCGTAAACAAAATCGTCGGTTCCCCAGCGTGGGTACGCGCTAGTGGTGCACGCGGGCCCAACCTATTTGGCGGCCGGGCAACTGAGTGTACGCACAGTTGCCAAACATGTTGAAATATTGGTCAAAAACGAAAATTTAAGTGTCAATTTGAAGACAATTGACTTATCGGATTTGCGGTAACGAAAATAATCAAGTTGTACAGTCGGAAAATATAGGTTCTTTACACATGAATATTTTTGCGGTTACATAATTGATGTAATCTGAGTGTGAAATAAAACCTATTCACTATCGCATTGGTTAGAACTAGTAGGTTCGTGACTAACGAAACAAATATTCTTATTATAGGCATTAAGATTGGTGCTGCTGATTAAGTAATGCTGAATTATTTTTCTTAAGACAACAATAATAATATAATTGCGCTGCAATTGTACTGACGATTTAAAATATTTCAAAAAACAACTGAATGTGAGTACCAAATTAATCTGGAAGCAATTTATTTACATCCTTTACAATACGTAATTCTCATTAAAGTTTATTTAAATTTGTTAATGTTTGTCTTCTTTAAGGTTCACAAATTTAATATTTATTTCCACTTTTCAAATTTGAAATTTTAACGTGGTTCGAAATATATGTTGCATTGGGAAATTGTATTATAATCTAAAAATTGTTATGCCATCACTACATATTCTTCTATACCCAATTTCGGTTCAGTTGAACTAAACTTAAAAATTAGTTTAGTCATGTTGTACCCACGGTTCCCTTAATGAGAAATGAATCGGTTATTTTTAAAACCCCTCTTTTGCATTTTCGCCTTTTTGTGAGAAAATAGATGCTGCAGGATAGATGCATCGTTCCATCTGTAAATCCCGTAAATCAGATGAATAGAATGGCCGTGGGGACACTTCAAAGTTTTGGTTTGGCTTTGAAACTCTATGAATCATTGACTTACCTGGTATATATGACTGTATATGCATGTATGTATGTATACAGTGTATAACTGGGATATCACTGACAAAGAGATTAGATAAAAGGAATGTTCAATACGGAAATATTCCTACGTACTATTATAGAAACACTTATGTCAAGCAACTGTTCCTCTCATATGATTCATGTTTGACGTAAATGCACATTGTCATTTCACACAATATTTTAATAACTTACAAATTCAACCTCCAATGTGTATTTATTTATGTGTTAGGTAAAAAACTTAATTAGTTTTTAAAATCCCGTAAGTCACAAACCTTTAAGTAAGTCCAGCGACTATTGCATTCTCGATACAAGTAATTATGGTACAAGTACATATCCCCATGGAAACCTCAAACAATATTTATGCATCAGAAATAAAAAAAACAACAGAGAAATGTTCTCTAAGTATTTAATTATTAAGTTTTTCTTGTTTCTCACAACTTTACAATTTCTGACTTACAGGGTTTCAAAATCAACCGATTCAATTGTTATAATGAAAATAGCAAACTGAGAGAAACGTCCAAATGCAAATTTTGGCTTCATGGTCTACGTCACAGACACACACGTTCAGCTAACTGAATTTCTTAACCTGTTGGCCCATCATATTCAGTCTGCGTTTTCTCGCAATTATAACTTCAGATTCGTTGTCAGTGAAGTTCAGAACGCTGACATACAAAGTTTCGTGCAAATTGGGGAGCGCTCTAATATTTGGGACAGGTAGTGCGTCTGACTGGGAGGGCCTAGGATTGAGTCCCTACGGCGGCAGGATTTTCGACACTAGATTTTCGGCTAGGTCGAATTCAGTCGCTGGCTGGAGGAGAATTCTAGCGCCAGGCTGCGCTGATCAGTAGTTTTCCGTGGTTTGTCCGATCAACACCAGGCGAATGCCGGAGCAGTACCCTAGCAAATGGGCCATGACCCGCACGCTATCTTTCCTTCCTTTTTCTTGTCCTCTCCTCACCCCTTACACACACACTTATAACATTCCGGTCGGAGACTTAGAACTTGTCCCGACTGGTTTGTTCCCTGTTAGGAGGAGTTACCTGGTTGAGGGAAAACCCCGCGAGTCAACGGTTGGTCGGCACCAGTTCTCGCCATCCAGTGGGGAAGATCACCGCCACCATGCACTACACTTACGGGTTTAATGACCTCAGTAGTTGACGCGTCCGGATTCACTAACAATCAATCAATGTAATATTTGGGCCCGCGTTTGGTGAATCCGTCCCACACTGGGGTGCGTGCGCGGGCGGCCGGGCGGGTGAACGGGCGTCCGTCGCGTTAACGGCGAACGAATGAAAAGTGCGCATGTGTGTGTGTGTGTGTTGTGTCGTTGTGTGCGTGCCGCGTGCGACGCGAGCCGGGATCCATTTTAGGCCGCAGCGCTGCAGACCACAAATCCGCTATGCATGAGTCATTCTCATCAGCGCGCGACGGGCGCGGGTTGGGAGGCGGGGGCGGGGGAGTGCCGGGGGTGGAGCCGAGCACGCAGACGCATCACATCGTGCGTGTGATTTCCATACCTGAGTCTTTCGGGAAGTCACGTTGCTCGTTCTGGACGTACTCGCTCACCGTGGGAGTTTCCGTGGCACTCGGGGCGCTGACAGGAATTCCCTTGGTGGCTTTGATTGACTGATTGTTAATGATTCTGGGCGCGTCAACTATCGACGTCGTTAGTCCGTTAAGTGTAGTGCATGTTTTTTTCATTGGGAGATGGCGGTGACCTCCCACTGGATGGCGAGATCCGGCGCCAACTTGGCGCCGTGTAGCGGGGGTTTCCCCAACCAGGTATCTCCCACCAGCGGGGTACCGCCCCAGCCGGGACAAGTTATAAGTCCCCGACCGGTCTCACGACAAGTGTGGTAGTGTAAGGGATGAGGATTGAGGATATGACAAGGAAGAGAAAGGAAAGATCGCGCGTCGTCCGTGTCCCGTTTGTTAGGGTTCTGCTCTGGCATTCACCTGGTGTTGATCGGAGAAACCACGGGAAACTACCGATCAGAGCAGCTGACCGCTAGAATTCTTCTCAAGACAGCGACTGAATTCGACCTAGCTCGCAAGGTAGTGTCGAAAATCCTGCCACTGTCGGGACTCGAACCTAAGAACTCCCGGTCAGAGGCACTGCAGTAACATCGGTTGATGTACTGAGCCACTGCTCCCGGTGTGATGGCTTTGAGAAACATATTTGTTCAACAACGTATCTATTGATTCCGGACGAAATAAGCTATTACTTAACAGTCCCGTAAGTGAAGTGAATTTTGTATCCGGGAGGTGGCAGTATTTCTCTTCCGCTAAAACGTAAGATATCGAACCGATCTATAAGTTTGCTGATGGATTTCCCTATCCAGATATCTCTCCAATGAAGCACTACCCCAGCGGAAACAAGCTGTAGGCCCTCCATATGTGTGTGGAAGCGTTGTGCATGTAAGTGTGTGTGTGTATAAAGGCAGAGAGGAAACAACGATCAGGATGGAAATATCGTACGCGATCTCTGGTCCGTTCCTTAAGGTTCCAGCATTCGTCTGGTATTCATAGGAGACCTTGTATAACTATCAATCAGTGTAGCCAGGCGCTAATTTGCTCCTTCAGACAGCGGCTGAATTTGACGTGTTCTCTACTAATGTCGCAAATTCGCCACTCTCGAGTCTTCAATCGTAGATATCTCCCGGGAAAAGACGCTGCCACCGAATAGATACCTATTCTGTACATTGCCGCGGCATCGTGTATTGCTCTGGTACATCTCAGCCGGTCACAATTAAATATTAAGTGAAATTATAATGGCCAACTGAAATCATGATGAAAAATTGTTAATACCTATAAACATTGAGGCGTAACATTGATATGAACAGCATTTAAACCTGAAACATTCATCTGCTCAAGTACAGTCAGAATGCAATTATATGCCTGAATCTCAATATGGGAGTACTTATCAAGTAAAGTATCAAGTGAGCCATCCTGGATGTATTATCCTCAAAACTGTTGATCTATACTGGTCATTACGATTCAGCATATGACTATTTTTCTCACACGCAGCGTCGATAAACATGAACTATGGCCATGATCAATCACTTATAACGGCCAAGGATGAATTATTCTTATAAAGCTGAATCGATATCGATTAAGATTTTTTCGAGGTGATATAGTAATGTTCGATTCATCAACGCGTAGACGAGGAAGCAGTGTGATTTTTTTTGACAGCTAGAAATTTATCCAGGGAGAAAGATGTCCAAGATTCGTCAGCCTATGAGATGACTGCTAACACGTTATTTACCGAAAGGATTCCGAAAAAAATATTGACCAAGGTATTGAGGAGATTTAATGAATTCTGTTGAATACCAGAAATTGCTGGTAGGTAATCTCAAAAAATAAAAATAAATAATTTTAGCTCTATTAATGCCGTTGTCAAGATAGTGATAAATTATAGATAAGAACTAGCGAAGCTGGCTCAGGGCATCAACTGATGACACCGCAATGTCTTTGCCCAGGAGGTCCTAGGGTTCGAATCCCGACACTAGCTACGTAACTAGGTCGGATTCAGCCGCTAACTGGCAGATAATACTAGCGGCCGACTACTGAGAACGGTAGTTTTCCACGGTTTCTCCGATAAACACCAAGCAAATGCAGGTGCAGTATCGTAACAAACGGGCCACGCACCGTACGCGATTTTTCCTTCCTCTTCCTTGTCCTATACTCTCCCCTTACTTCCACACACTTACACTTATATGAACTATACTACTACACTTGTAGGGTGACCAGTCGGGAGGTGAGAGCTTGTCCCGTTTGAGGCGGAGCCGATATTCCCGTAAGCCAACGTAAGTCGGCGCCGGATCTCGCCATTCGAAGATCATAACCACATCCCCTCATAAAAACATGCACTACACATAAGTATAAATACCTTAGCAGTTAACGCACCCGGAATCACTAATCAGTGTTTTAATCAATAATAGATAAGTAGAGATTCAGGGTATTTATTTACGACAATCCTCAAATATTACTTAAGAATGTTGGAAAAGGAAATAACCTTATTCATGCACTCTTTGATTTACAATGTTTCTAAAACTGAAGAAGACAAATACCGCTAATTTTCTCTCTGATTGCCATTATGTGTGTGTATGTGTTGGGGGGGGGCGAGCACAGTCTGTAACGGTTTTCATATAACTTGGGATGTTCACTAGGTATGATTTTGAAATTATATTTGTATGATTCCTAAATGAGATGTGAGTTCTCTTCAATTCCCTTTGCATCTCAAGGTGATTTAATTATAATAGAGCTTGATTTGATTGTCAGAAAATTTAAAGTGTTTTAGATTATTACTAAATTTTAATATGTATTAGCATTATTGTAAATATAATTATATAATATATTGTTATAGATGTATCTGATGATGAGGCGACCCCGCGTCTCGAAACGTTGTACATTAACAGGTTAAATAAAAAAGAATTTACGATCATGTATTACTTCAAATTAAATTTATTTATTTAACAGGTTTAGTCTGTCAAAATGAAAGAGATGTAGTAAATAAATCTAGTGCACATACAAACCTAAATTATTTTTCATTATTCTTAACCTTGAAGTTTATATGTGGTTCTAGGAACAGGTTCATACAATGACCCAGGGTACAATGACTGCCTTCTTTGCGTAAATATACGTCAATTGATCATTATACTATGGACTGTTTCAACCAAAATTCTCCGCTAAATTAAGTGGGCACTTAATCAAACAAGCGTAAGCCATATAAAGTCTAATTGTGTTAATTGCTATGAAATATTTTTTCAATAAAATCCTCCATTTTCATAAAATCCTCCATTCATTTTTTCGAAATAAATCTTGTAAAATTGCGTAAAAAATTATCTTTTTAGCTGCACACGTTTTGAAACTGCTAGTTGTCACTCTTCAAAGCTATCTGGCACTGCGCCCCGCCAAAAGAAGATACTGAATCAGCCATATCTGCAAAACTTCTTCCCTTGTTTTTCTCATATACTTCAAAATCGCTGGAAAGCCCTTTTAATACGCGTCTTTCTACAATATCCCTCGCCGCTGTGTACAACTCAGCTGACCGCTTAAATAAAGGAATTTTCAAACGTATCTTACGGAAAAATCAATCGGTTCCTCAAAAAAACAGACGTGAATGAGATAAACCCTTAGTCGAGGTGGCCGGTGATCAGTTTTCACTGTGAAACGTATGTACAGAGTCTAATATTCATGTTAAGTGAGTGGGAGCATAATAGGCATGTCGTGATCACATGTCGAGCAAGATGGACTGAGTTCTGCCAATCCAGTTTGTTAGCTGCTTCTAAACCCAAGGCAGTTTTCTATTGAAATATGAATATTCAGGCCTGTTTTGTGTGGTATTTAGTAATTAGAATTTACGCAACAGACGTTAAGATCTTTAAATAAATAAATAAATAAATAAATAAATAAATAAATAAATAAATAAATAAATAAATAAATAAATAAATAAATAAATAAATAAATAAATAAATAAATAAATAAATAAAAATAAATAAATAAATAAATAAATAAATAAATAAATAAATAAATAAATAAATAAATAAATAAAGTAACTTCATACCCCTTGTAATGGAATGTATTTTCTAGAGAAGAATTACTTTTGTGTGTAATATCACCATCGTGTATTATAGTTGATATTGTGATAAGTCATAAATAGTTGACGAAGGAGAAAGAAAAGACCAAAACCTGGTGAAAGCTCTTTGATTTGAAAAACCTAAATTGAAGTAACATCTCATTCTCATTACACAAAATACAATCAAGAGACCAAGAGAAGTTGAATTATCGAGTATTTCGATTTTTCTGTTTGAAGAAATTATTATTTATTATTTATCGTATGGGACTATTAGCGGGGAGACTGCCTTTAGGCAGTTGTTCCGCATTCGACTTGTCGACCCAGGCTTCCTTGGAAGACAAGACACCACCCCCGACTGGGGACCTTTATCAAGCAGGCGCACCTCGCGGGTGGTCCCCTAAATGCGCTTGGGATTTAACCCTCACTTTTTCCGCCAGATGTCGGTGACAGTTATGTATACAAGAACTGTCTGGTTGGCAGAAAGTGAGATCTCGTAAGGGTGGGATGTTGTTGGAGGTATTTAATTTTTCCGGGCATACCGCCAGGGTTCTTTCACATGCCACAAGTGTAACAAGGCTATATGGATTTTCCGGGCACCTCGGTCGGGATCGAACCAACGCATTGGGTGTTTAGAGGCCAGAAAGCTAACCCCTCAGCCACCGATGCTCTTTTTTGAAGTAATGATTCTTAGAATCGTAGAAAGTTCATATTGGGTTGTACGTGAGTGTGCCTCGAGGTGATTTATATTTAAGTATATGACGAATTAAACCATGAATGTTGGGCGAGGGCAAAAATGTTTAATTTATCTTTTTGTTTATTTCTTTCCTTTCCCAATCACCTGCAAGAGATATATTCTCTTTGTAAATAACAGAGAATGGTTTTTGTTTATTATGTTTTGTGTAACTCTTACTTCGCAGTTCTTACTTAAATCAGTTTCTTAGTTTTCTGGCATATCTTAATAATCTCTGTAATTTGGAAACGGAATAAAAAATGCCTAATCGATAACATATACATGGCTTCCAGCATTGTAGGGCATTGTTCGATGGCGATGTTGAAAATTCCAGGATTGCAATGACAGCAGCTTTGAAATACAGTCAGCATAGCATGTATTAGTTTAGCGTTTGGATTCAAAACTGCAGCGAATACGAACGCTAGAGCCGTCAAAGAGAGGAAATTTACAATTGGTCGCAAAATATTGGATTTGAATAACGCTGAATACGTAGTGGGTGTCATATATCTCTCAAAACCGATACACATTTTCCACGACAGCAAATGTTTTACGTTCTTGAAATTGTGTGAACGCCACCGCAACCGTAGGAAAATCATTCAAGGATGAGCTCTTTCTTTTACGGTGGATTTACTTTTGTAAAGTGTTACAGTAAATTATCATTCTTATACTAAATTGGTTTGCGAATCCTAATATTGTCACTCGAATATGTTTCAAAGACAGTTGTAATGAGATTTTTTGCTGAAAATCAAATGCGAGGTATAATACATTTTTTTGTATGTTGACTAAAGCAGGGGGAGAGTACTTTTTTATTGTTTTTTATTCCTCTTTCCGTACATTTGAGGAGGCGCGATTTTAAGTAATTCTTGAGTGATAGAATGTGCAAGTAATATGTTAAATATTCATCGTAGAGAATTCCGAAAGTAGGTATTTGATGAACGTAACTCCTTTATTGATAGATACATCATGTATGTAACAACGTTGGCATTCACATTTTACGGAATCTCCATTGTGAATACAATATGTGGTTTCTTTACGTATTGTAAATCGTTCACTTCTTGTTTTCAATGGTTATACACCCACAATTTATGCGTGTATTTATCGTTCAACTCAACAAATAGATCTTAAAAGAACTCGTGAAATAAAATTTCAACAATTCAAACTAAATTGCAAGTATTTCATATACGTAAAGTATGGAATTTAATATACATAATTTCTCTTGATTTTGCCTTTCTGTTCTTAAATGTGTTTTTACTTTGACAAATTTCCGTGTGATTCAAAACTGCAGCGAATACGAACGCTAGAGCCGTCAAAGAGAGGAAATTTACAATTGGTCGCGAAATATTGGATTTGAATAACGCTGAATACGTAGTGGGTGTCATATATCTCATGTGCGACATTTGGCTTTTATACTTCTTGTTTGGGATCTTGAAGTTTCTGTATAGAAACTGTATGAGAATCTGCACAAAACTGTAACGTGTTTACCGACCTTAACAACTGATCAAAGAAGTGAGTCTCAGAATCCTTTAGTTTCATAATTCTCTGTTATGAATGTGCACCTGCGAAATAATATGCAAACTAGTACGTCGTAGAGTGATGCAGGGTGCGCGTTTACCTTATTACCCATAATTAATATTATCATAATATTCTTAACAGTCAATGTTATAATGAACAAATGTAATTTGTATTTACTCTTCTAATCTTTAAGGCCTATCACATGAAAAAGAAAAAATCATTGCCAAAACATGTACTTTTAATGTACATTGAGTATACAAACATACAAAGTTATTGATATTATAGTATAGAGTAATTCTATATAGGGGTGAAGTGTATTGCAATGTAAATGTGAAATGGGTGTTTAAATACCGGAGCTGAATATACAGGGACAATGACTTCTAATGTTAATGAAAATATAGATTTATATATGGTGTTCAAGGTAAAAGTATAATGTAAAATCTGTAAAGAGGTCGCTGATGACCACTGTAGTTAAAAAACGACTTAAAATAAAATTAATAAAAAAACTTCTGTTCCAACTAGATCTTGGATTAGGTTATGTAGAATTTTTTGACAATGTTTTGCTTAATTTGGCGTGAAATACATGCAACTTTCAAATATTTCTTTTCACAAAAAAAAGCAAATTATAAATTATAGATTATAAATTATAAATTATAAATTATAAATTATAAATTATAAATTATAAATTATAAATTATAAATTATAAATTATAAATTATAAACTATAAACTATAAATTATAAATTATAAATTATAAATTATAAATTATAAATTATAAGTTATAAATTATAAATTATAAATTATAAATTATAAATTATAAATTATAAATTATAAATTATAAATTATAAATTATAAATTATAAATTATAAATTATAAATTATAAATTATAAATTATAAATTATAAATTATAAATTATAAATTATAAATTATAAATTATAAAAGCCAGAACAGACGCACAGAAATACCGACACTGAAAGTACTCGGACGGCACAATTCAGTTGTTTCCCGGTAAACCCCCAAACAGTGTCTTTTGGCGATTCATAGAGAATACGTACAAACCGTCTATGCGCGACATTTGGCTTTTATACTTCTTGTTTGGGATCTTGAAGTTTCTGTATAGAAACTGTATGAGAATCTGCACAAAACTGTAACGTGTTTACCGACCTTAACAACTGATCAAAGAAGTGAGTCTCAGAAATTATCACGCAAGCAGTGGAATTTTTCAAACCAGTTAAATACCTCATGCTGGCGACACACTGTAGCCTAGGAATTAGCCCTTGCGAGACCGTTTCAACTCTCGACTAACCAAATAAACTCTCAAATGTTGTCAAATACTGCCAATTATTTATTTTCCGCATTTGTGTTGCATTGCTCTTTACCTAACTCTGCAAGGGCACTGCAACAATCCTGAAGACGCGCGTGTAAACATTTCGTGTTTATTTCTACACTACTTTTGTGGTATCGATGTCAATTACACGCCATTGAATTCACTTCTGCAGACATGGACAAATTATTAGCAAAATCATTCCTTATACTTTAAATTATGACATTAAGGGTAAGAACTCACTAGTTGGACGAGGGAAAATTCTTATATTTCTGCAATGTGTTGTGTGCGCATTCGGAAAAGCAGCCCTTGATTGAAATGTTAATTTATGCAAACATATGTGTTTTACAACATTTCAGATGTAGGTCCTATCCCAAACCCGCCCCCAACTCTGAAACAGGTGTAGGGGTGCTTAAATGAGTAGCAGGTATCGGAGTTCCTCACAGCACGAGAATTCGTGAAAGTGCAAAGATGGCCATGGCAACAGACTTGTCTCTACGAAAGCGTGCCAGAGTTGAAGTGTAACCACTATCCAGTAATAATACTATGACCAAAATTAGTCCTATTGTACGAGATAGTGTGGCGTATATCAATAGATTTGCGAAAACGTTAAAGGAAGAAAAGCGGACGACATCTCAGAGAAAAGTGGAAAAGTGAACGACAGAGGGTTACAACGAAAGTTTGTTCCGTCTTTTGCTCAGAAATTCATCCATAAATAGACATTTAACATTGTCTCAACCCCGAAGGGTTGTCCCAGACAATGAGGTACATTTTTTCTCAAGAACTGTAAGGAGGCTGATTGAAGCTGGCTTAAAAGCACAACGACCCTCAATTAACAAAAACTTATTGCTTCAATGATCAACAAACGACTTCAATGAACCAAATTGCACCAAGGATGGACAACACAGTATTGGTGTAGGTCATTTTATATAATTCATAAATAAAATTGCATTCTTCTCCAATTTTATAACATTTGTGACGGAAATAAGGAAGTACATCTACTGTTTTGATGTGCAGATAAACAAAATATGTTTGACTAAATTTGCTTCAAGTTGTACTCAGTGATGAAACCATAATCTGTGCTACAGATAACAGCCCTCAACATGTAAGAAGTGGGCCAGGAGAAGCCATCAAAAAGAATGTTTTGGGCAGCTAGTGAGGTTTTCCTCTAAAGTGATGATTTGTGGGGTTATTTCAGTGTTTGGATAGGGCAAAATTCGCAATGTGAAAAGCAAAACGTATAGCGAACAATACCAAGAGATCATCAAAGATGCTTTGTTCCGGCTATGAGAGACGGTTTCCAACTGGGGATGGAATATTCAGGCACAATGGTGTGCCTTTTCACATATCAAAAACAGGGAGAAATGTGAATTGGATTTTCGTGATATTTTTGGACTCAACTGGCCAGGAAATAGTTCGGATATGAATCGAATAGTACCAATATGGAGTGTTCTTAAAACAATCGTGAAGGCAAAACATCTTAAATCAAGAGAACAAATCGTAAAGTACTCATTGCCATTTTAAATGAAGATGAAATTGCCGAATTATACAAAAAAATCGTTCAAGACATGCCCAGACGAATTAATGCTTTAATTCTTGCTAAAGGTGCTTCCACCAAGTATTAATAAGTTTGCATCTCCTTAAATCCTGTAGTTTAGTTTCAAAGTTTTGAGGCAATAAATATTTTTCTTTTAAATACCATTTTGCTAATAATTTGCCCACGTCTGTATTTGTGTATATCTCTATGAATATAGTAGAGAGTGATTCTGGAGATGAATAAATCGTGCGCAGATTATTCATCTTATCCACGAGTAACATTCATGAGTTGTTTTTTAACGAAAATGCATTTTATTTTGTTTAAACCACGTGAACTACCGCACGTGATTTTGTCTTGTATTTCCACAAACGAGATATGTTTTGGAGCAATAACATTCACAATGCTGCTTCACAACCAGCATGGTGTGACCACCATGACGACTATGTGTTAATCCAATTGACTGATTGATTAGTGATTCGGGGTACGTTAACTGCCAAGATCATTAGTCCCGAAGAGCGCGTATAAACAGGAGGTGGCGGCGATCTTTCCCTCGCAAAATGGCGAGATCCGGCGCTGAACTACCCGTTTGCTTGCGGGATTTTCATCAAGTGTCCCACCAACGGGTGATCGCCTCAGCCGGGACAAGGTTTAAGCTCCCGACAGGTCTCCCAACATGTGTTGTAGTGTGCATAGCGAATGTAGTGTATGTGTAAGTAAGGAGTGAGGAAAGACAAGGAAGTGGAAGGAAAGATCGCACGCGGTTCGTGGTCCGTTTGTCAGGGTACTGCTCAGCTATTCGCTGGTATTGATCAGAGAAAACCACGGAAAACTTCCGATCAGAGTAGCCGGCCGCTAAAATTCTCCCCCAGACTGAATTCTACCTGGCTATCTAGCTAGTGTCGAAAATCCTGCCACCGTCACGACTCGAATCTGTGGACCTCCCGATCAGAGATACTGCAGTGACATGAGTTGATGTCCTAAACAAACTTTGCCAGTTTATCCGTTAGATATTATATCTGTTAAATATTCAACTGTAAATATGGTCTCCTCTACAGGCTAAAGTGTAGTGGTCCCTTACTTACGAAGAAGGCGGAATTCTCCTCCAGAGAGCCGCTGAACTAGGCCTTGGTATGTGGCTATAATGTCTATATGTTCGTTGATTGATTGATTTTTTCGTGTTTCCGGGAGCGTCAGCGGCTTTGGCCATTAGTCCCGTTAGTGTAGTGCATGTTTCCCCCGGGAGATAGCGGTGATCCGGCGCCGACCTACCGTCGGCTGGTGGGGTTTCCCCTTAACCAGGAGTCAGCCCCCACCAGCGGGGCACCGCCCCAGCCGGTACAAGCTCTAAGCTCCCGACCGGTCTCCCGGAATATGTGGTAGTTTAGTGCATGTTAATGTAAGTGTGTGTGTAAGGGGAGAGGATAAGACAAGGAAGAGGAAGGACAGATCACGCGTGGTCCGTGGCCTGTTTGGTCGAGTACTGCTCCGGCATTTGCCTGGTGTTGATCGGAGAAACCACGGAAAACTACCGATTAGAGCAGCCGGCAGCTAGAATTCTCCTCCAGACGTATATGTTCGTAATTCTACCGACTTTGAACTCTATGGTCTGAGAACCTCAATTGTCCTCCAGACTGAATTCGAACTGGCTGTCTAGCTAGTATCGAAAATCAATAGTATGGAAACAAACTTTGCCGGTTTAGCCGTGTTCGAGATGTTAAAATATTCAACTGTAAATATGATCGTCTAAACGGCTGTACCACTCCCTAACATACGCGACCGAATGGAGCTAATACGCAGATGCTGGTATTCTCCTCCAGAGAACGACTGAACTCCACGTAGATATGCAGCTGTAAAGTCTATGTGTTCGTAATTGAATTGAATTGAATTTGCCTTATTTTACGTGGCGAGACTCAGGCCATGAGGTCTGCTCTTCCGTCTGACCACGCAAATTCCGTTACACTCCTTTCACCAACCATGGGAGAAAGAAGGTAGTACTTGGGCGACGAAACAGGCGATTTGAATTTAGCTCAGAGGCATCATTTAGGCTTGAGGATCTTTTACATGCAGTAAATGTAATAACATGGGACAGCCGGCTTAACTTCCCCTCCAAAGGAAGGCGTACAAATGATTTTTTCGCCCTTAAAAATCGACGGCTTCGATCGGGTTTGAACCCGCAAACTTGGGTATAGCAGCCCAATACGCTAACCGCTACACCATCGCCGCCGCAATTCTACCATCTTTGAAGCCCGCGACCTTAGCCTCTGTAGGCGGTTCCTGCCCCCCCCCCTCTCGCCTTCGGGGGATGCCCAGCGGATGGCCGCAGCTTCCAATCAAGCTCCCACGTGAGCGGCATAAGAATCCGATTGATCTCCGTTACACGTCCATTACAAGTGTGTACAGCGGCGCCTGACATTGGCGCTCAGCAGCGAGGGAACAGGAGACGAAGGCCAGGGGCCATACTCGCGTCAGGCTGACCGCCCCCGCCTTCATTTCCCCCTGCCGCTCCGCACGACCACTCGATTTCAGGTCACGATCCGGTAAAAGATATAGATGCGTGTTGCGTAATTAAAGTTCTGGGAGCAGCTAAATGACGCAGTGACTGCGTTACAGTTGGAAGCGTGAGCTCCCGCGGCCGCAGTCAGTAGCTATAGTGCGATTTTTATAGCCGTGCGTCTGGCAGATATCAGCTGTTGAAGGCTTCATCCAATCGCGAGCTTGAACGTCACCGTAGTGACGTCATTGTAGTGACATATAAGCTCCCGATTGGATGAAACTGTCAACAGCTGCTATCTGCCAGACGCACGGTTAGAAAAAATCGCAATATACATAGCTGTCCGGGTGTCGCAGTGTCCTACGCTCAAGTGCCAACGTTACGGCCACCATTCAGGGCGAAATGCTTTACTGACGCTTTGAGGATAGTTTCTGCCTGCACCGCGCGACAACTGAATTTCAGATCACGGTCCGGTAAAACATATGGATGCGTGCTGCGTAATTAATGTTCTAGGAGCAGCTAAATGACTCAGTGACAGCGTTACAGTTGGAAGCGTAGGCCTCCGCGGCGGCAGTCAGTAGCTACTTGGCTGTCCGGGAGTCGCAGCGTCCAAGACCAACGTTTCTGCCACCATTCAGAGCGAAATGATTTCGCTTTGAGGAAGGTCACAGAATGGCGGCCGAAACGTTGGTATATGCGCCTAGGTCGCGGAGACTCCCGGACAGTCAATACTATTTGTCTATGTAACGTTGCCTACCGGCTGGTCCTAGTGTTGAGAATCGGAAGGTGGTGGATTTTCAACACCAGCTACCGGGAGCGATGGCTCAGTGCATCAACTGATGTCACTGCAGCGCCTCTGACTGGGAGGTTCTAGGTTTGAGTCCCGACGACGGCAGGCTTTCCGAAACTAGCTTTTCAGCAAGGTCGATTTCAGTCGCTGTCTGAAGGAGAATTCAAGCGTCCGGCTGCTCTGATCGGTAGTTTTCCGTGGTTTCTCCGATCAACACCTTTCGAATGCCGCAAAAGTACCCTAACAAACAGACCACGCACCACGCGCGATCTTTCCTTCCTCTTCCTTGTCCTATCCTCACCCCTCTCACACACACACCTACACTAACATGCAATACACTACCACACATGCCGAGAGACCGCTCGGGGACATAGAACTTGTCCCGGATGGGGCGGTGCCTCATTACTGGGGGATACCTGGTTGGGGAAAACCTCGTTAGCCGCCTATACGTCGGCGCCGGATCTGGCCATCCAGTGGGGGGAGATCACCGTCACCTCCCGAGCAGAACACACGCACAGAACTTACGGGACTAATGACCATAGTAGCTGACGTACCCGGAATCACTAACAATCAGTCAATCGATACTAGCTATTTAGCTGGATCGAATTCATCCACTGTCCTGAGGAGAATTCTAGGGTCACTCTCATCGGTAGTTTTCCATTTTTTCTCCGACTAATGCCACGCAAATACCAGAACACTACCCGAAAAAATTATCTACGGTCCGCGATCTTTCCTTTCTCATCAGTGTTCCCTCTCTTCCCTTACACACTCACACAATTCCATTACTTCACTACCACACACGTCCACATTTTCTGGTCGCTTGTGATTTCGCTTTTGGCAGGTTTGGTAGCTTTATTTCACTACTCTAACAAATTTAATATTCAACTGTTTCCAATATGTTTTAATATCAATTCCTGTCCTGTTGATATAATTTTGCCGGGTCTTCCAAATTCATGTGGAAAATATGTAATTATTCTGAGTAAATCACATGTGTTCTCTGAAGAGGTCAGATTTAATTTGAAGAAACGTCAACATAAAAAATATGCATGGTGATTACACGTGAATGCTGAGTGTTTATTTAATAGACATAATCCATTATCTTTTTCATCCATCTTGTATATTAATTTTGGATCAATCAGCAGCCTCATCAAGTACTCTGTGGAAATCAATATAATAACAGTCGTGAATATAATGTTTGTATCTTCTCTCTTTATATTGACAAATCACGTTTCTACTTTCAATGAAAAATATTGATGTATTATGCTGATGTTTTGAAACACATCCAAACAATGTCGGATCAGTACCCTAGCAAACGGTCCATGGACCGCGTGCGATCGTACCATTCTCTACCTTGTTCTATCTTCACCCAGTCCCCTTTTACACACAGTTACACTAACATGCACTACACTACCACACATGCCAGGAAACCGGTCGCGACCTCAGAGCTCGTTCCGGCTGGGGCGGTGTCTCGCTGACGGGAGAAATCCCTGCTAGCCGATGATAGGTCGGCGTTGAATCTCAACATCTAGAGGGGGAAGATCACCGTCACTTCCCGAGGAAGGATCATGCACTACACTTACGGGAATAATGACCTTGGTCGTTGACGCGCCCGGAATCACAAATCAAACAATCAAAATCAAACCATCAAGCTCAAATTCCTTGCTTTTTTTAAAGACTTAATGAAATTTACAAAAAGTGTACAACCACAATAAATGATACGATTACTTCACTCAAAAAGACAAATATGAAAAAAAATTACATTCGTTTTGCTACATACGTGAGGGAGACTGGAACTAGTTGTGGCAATTTTAATTTATTGAATTTGGAAGGTGTATGGACTATAATTTAAAACTCATAATAAATTGAACAAATAGAATGGCTCTTTGTATTAAGTTCCATATAATTGTACTTAATAATACATAATGACTTTAATGATTTGTAAACAATTTTATGCAGAAGTACATTTTATCACAACCTGCCGCTCTACGAGGCAAGGACTACGGGCTGCACGGAGGCACGTTTATATATTTTGATATTTATTTCGTTAAAAAAAACAGTAAAAACTGTATGTGATGTATGGGAGAGAAAACCATCGTTGTGACACATGTAAAAGAAACTATAATATTTTTATTTTCAAATGTAACAAACGTCTCTACAATGCTTATTCATTTATATGATAACTTTTATTTAATCTTCATCGTTTTCAACATCCTAATTGCATTGAATATAAGCATAATGTACTGCATTTTTAGTACAGTTAACAGGAGCCCAATTCTTACAAGTTATACGCTGCACCAGTTCTCTCCACTTTTGATGTTTGAAAAGGTTTTAAACAAACAAGACATTCTTCCTCTTCTGCGGAGCTCTCGGATATGTCGTTGTAGACATATCTAGATATTTGCTTATAAACATAGCTATTTGTCAACAGGTTTCTTTTTTGTTTTTCTTCTTTTTTTACCATAGGTCTTTTCTCCAGTCTTCCTTGTTGCTGTAATCAAATTCTTCCATGAGATCCTGCTTTAGATAGAGATCTGATCTCCAAAGGACTAACCGCTAATGTGGGTAACCCATCTTCTGGAACAGAAACAGCAATATTGCCTTCTCTGTGATTAGCAGCTTCACTTATTGCTTTTGATCTGTTCCTACCCCAGTTTCATCTATGTTCCAATGTCATTTGCATTGAAACCATATTTTTCGAAAAGAGGGGTTAAATGGTTGAAAAAATCTCAACATTGTGTTTATTGAAAATTGTGTTTCGATTCTAATTAGTAGCTTCAGGAACAGGAAAAATTTAAGTGTCATTGCATATACTTCGCAATCCAATCAACACTTGCAGGCTTCTTCGTTATTCTTCCAGTTTTCTGGCACTTGAATTTTATTCTCCACGACAAAATCACATGCTAAGCTTCATAATTCCTCACTACATTTCCTGAAATTAAAATAATACTGTAAAACATTATCGGGGCAAGTAGTGACACTGTCACAATGTGCCTCTTAAAACCTGTCACAACTAGCCCCGAGAGACACTAATTTGAATATCCGATTTCTTTTTCTTTTTTTCAGGTTATTTTGCCATTCATATAAACCAAACAACCAATTACAGCTTAAAAAGTATTTTTTTCAATGATACTGAGTAGTATTTCAGATTTATTGTTGCTAAGATTGACTGGAAAAATCCCTTAAATGTTTTCTTCACTATGTGTAAAACACAAAACGTTCGTAAATACGCAAACCAAGCAATGGATCCCCGAGAAACTTAAAAGAGCACACTGAGGCAAATGTTAGAAATCTACATGTAAACTATTAGGAGTTGAGCTCTATTGGATCGGTCAGTAAACACGATGTCACAACTTGCCTTTGTTACAACTAGCCCCGGTCTCCCATATCTTTATTAAGGAGTATTAGTAGGAATATCAGATTGTACGTCATAGCAAAAATGTTACATCTTCCTAAATAAGAAAAATGTCTTCACGTCATAACATATCTACGCAAGTTTTGTAGTCACTTGTAGCGAAAGAATCTTATCGTTAAAATAGATTGGTATTTACACGGGTGATAGGAATATTGTTCAATGACGTTCATCATGAACAAGTTTCACGTAGAAGATAATTTGCGTAAAAATTGAATTCAATCAAATCAATTCATTATTTATGGAACGTTTCATCATTACATTAACTGTACCTCGCTTCAGCTGCGGGCCAGAGCAGTCGCTCCGCAACCAGCAGCTAGAATCGTTTAGTGTGATAGTGTATTCAACATCGCTACGAACTTCAGAAAACAGTGGTAGTTCAGTGTACGAATCAGTATTTAGTGGTCGCATTTATTCACTACTAGTGCTTTAGTAGTTGAATGAACAACAATGATTTATCCAGCACAGGGCGAATGGTCAGCGATGCCCTAAATTCGATTTACAACTCGGAAGGTTCATCTGATGTGCTCCACGACGAAGGCGAAGTGAACTCCACGGACAACATGGAATATTCCGACATCCCGTACCATCTCCAACTCAATGCAATCAACAACAATCGATTCGGGACCGGATCATCAGGCCAGCCCGAGCAACAAATGCAGTCACAACAGACTGCTGCTTCAACCCAACTGCATCAGAACAAGGTAACGTCGCAAGGAAAGCGAGCCAGCGATAACGACAGTGATAACAGAGACTTAAAACGTGCATCCATAGTCAGTCAGCCTTCGGCAGGGTCGAACTTACAAAGTCAGTACAATGTAGAAATCAAAAACAGATTTAGTTGGTTAAACGAAGAGATCCCACAGGATCTAAGTGAAGAACATAAAATCCCACCTATTTTTGTTACAAACTTTGAAAATTAAGTTACCCTTGAGAATGAAATAAAAACTAACGTCTCATGCAACTTCACCACAGAATTCAAGAATCAAAAGATTAGAATCCAATTTCAGTCAGTGACCGATTTCCGAAAAGCAGTTAAATATTTTCTGGCCACCAAAAAACAATTTCACACGTATTCGGATAAAATTAGTAAAAAATATTCAATAGTGATAAAAAATATTCATCCTTCATTCACAGAAAATGAAATCTTAGCTGAAATCAATAGCAAATTCAATTCTGCTACAAAAGTTACTCGTCTATACAAAAACAATTCTCCCATACCAGTAGTGGCAGTAGACTTTGATGGATCTCACAAAATCGAGGATGTTCTAGAAATAAAACAAATAGGTAACAACATAGTGAAACCAGAAAGAAGAAAGAAACCCAAAGGCCCCCTGCAATGTTACCAGTGTTTAGATTTTGGACACAGTAAAAACAACTGTAATCATACAATTTCGTGCGTGTTTTGTGCAGGTGACCACCTATCAGCAAACTGTGAACAACAAAACTCCCCCCCAACTTGTAAACTTTGTCTAGGGAAGCATAGGGCTGACCTCAGATCAGTAGAATGTCCATACTATCGAAAAATGTTGGAAAGTAAAAGAAATAATCCAAATGTTAGACATAGGGACAATCCTATTCCCCCGCAATTCAATATAACAAATTTTCCAATACTACCTCAAACCAACAATATACCTAATTTTGCAAAGGCGACAAATACCAACCACCAACGTAACACAACAAACACAAACCAGCATCAACAGCAACAACATAACAACCAACACGCAAACAGAAACTACAACTTCAATATTGGTAATCCATTCATACAAAACATCACTCAGTTTATAACGTACCACGTTATTAATTTTATAAATTCACTAATACCAACAATTATACAGAATATCCAACACTCAATTGCTGTATCATTAAACAACAATTATGGATCACCATAATGATTTAATTATACTAAATTGGAATGCGAACGGCATTATCAACAAAAAAGCCGAATTACAACACTTCCTACATGCTAACAGAATTGATATAGCATGCATCACAGAATCGCATCTCAACCCAGAATCCCCATTTTTTCTACAGGGATACAAAACCATCAAAGAAGACAGACAAAACTCGAAAGGAGGAGGGGTCATAATATTAATAAAAAACAGCATACCATATTATCAGATTACTCTACCACACACGCCTGGTCTCGAAAAAGTAGGAATAAATGTAAAATATAATAATAACAGGATATTAACAATAGTGACTGCATATAAACCTCCAAATATAAAAATCAATAGCAGCAACTTCTCCACATTATTACAACTACCAAGACCATTCATTATTGCTGGTGATCTAAACTCCAAACATACCTCATGGGGATGTCGGTCTACGAATC